>JAJIBD010031417.1:0-17256 GCA_021461705.1 Cryptotis parvus
GGAATATGTAAAATCAAAGATTGCTATCTTCCAAGTGTTACCTTTCAAATGCTAAATCTGTGATTGTCATTTGTTGTAAAGATTGTTTTCTGTTACAATGGCCCAGGAGCTTGCAAATGCCCTATGATCTGTGCTTGCACCCCTTCCACCCAAATTTTTGTATAAAAGGTTTAAACAATGTCCAGTAAAGTGAGTGCTGCTATCCAAACTCCCCGCTGCATCGGTGTTGTTCTTTCTTTCTTTTCTTTCTCAGCAGCAGCAGCAAGGCAGTTTCTCCTAAATCCATCCCTCTCCTTTTTCTGCAGGGGATGAAGTCCAGAAGCTAAAGATCTAGGTCTTCCTTGTTTATGCAGGCGGCTTGCTGGTCAGAGCCCTGACAATCTTATCTTTCTGAGCTTGTTGATTTAGCTCTGAACCCCAGTTTACATTAGGTTGAGGCCATAGAAAATGAAAGAGACTGGATTTGTTGGGTTTTTTTTTTTTTTTTTTTTTGCTTTTGGGGCGACACCAGGTGGCCGCTAGGGTTATTCCTTGCTCTGCACTCAGGAATTTACTTCTGGCGGTGCTTAGGGTAAATATGGAGTGCCAGGGATTGAACCCAGGCTGGCATAGGTCAGCCACGTGCAAGGCAAAATGCCCTACCTGCTGGGCTATCACTCTGGCCCCCTGGATTTTTCTTTTTAAAACTTTTTAATAGTGACATATCTGGGAATTTTGAAAAGCCATTTTTAGTTTAATCTTGGGAAAGAAAAGCGCCTCTTAATAATTTTAGTTTTCTCTCATCTGAAAAGATTTTTTGTGCCTAAAAAGTGGCTACCACAACTTGGTAGAACTAGGGTCTTGATCATTTGATCACTTGATCACTTGAATCCAGGTATTCATCGATTTGCTCAAGTGGGTGCCACTAATATTACCATTGACCCTATCACGTGCCAATGTAGCCCAATGGCATCTGAAGTTGATTCAGGAATATGAAGAGACTCAAACCGTTCATTCAGGGTCTTTACAAGGAAGTCTGACAATCTTGTAGGTGGGGCGGAGACGTGATCTTTTGACATCCCGTGGGATCCAGTCGGTAACGGCTCTAGTCCAGCAGTTGTCTCCCAAATCAATCGCATTACATGTCCAGCCCACCTGATTTTCGCTGCCTTGGCAAATGAGACAGCGTCCCTGATTCTGAATAGAGATGGAGGTCAGAACTCCGGATTCCTTCTACCCACTTGAGTTAGAGGCGTGATACTCCAAGCACTAGCTCTTTGGATTCCTCTCTGGGAGACCAATAGCATTCTATCCTGTTATCAGTAGGGCCCAGGTCTCTGAGCGATAAGTTAATGCAGGGGAGAATGGTGGAGTCAAAGAGATGTGCCCAGAGCTGGGAGGTTCTTTTGTCCTTTTAGCTATTTCTTCGATAAAGCCTTTGAAGGGCATTCCCAGCCACCCTCTCTCTCCTGCGCAGCCTAGGTTTTATTTTTTATTTTTTCCGATTTTATTTTTATTTTATTATTTTCCCCCCAAATATTGTTACACCATTTTAAACATACAATTGAAAGTGCTCATGTAGAGTTTGGTTCTACAGTGTTCCAACACCCACATCCCTCCACCCAAACTCATCTCCCATCACCAATGTCCCCACCTCCCCTCCCCCCCTCCCACATCTCAACTACTTGGTGGGTTCTGTATGTTATTTCTCTCCTCTTTGTATCTCTTCCTCCCGCCAAAAACTTTTCCTTGCTCTTGTGGAATTCAGGCGATTAAAAAGGCATTACTGTTTCCACTGTTTTTTATTGGACCACTTAGCGACGCAAGCTGGCACAGCGTACCTTGGCTCAAACTTCGTTTTGCTCCGTTGATCTGGTCGTGAGGCAGTTTCCCAGCATCCGGACAGCGAAAATGGTGGCTAGTGTGATGGGGCGAGTCTCATCCGTCTGCTTCCCGGACCCCTCAGAGGCGACGGCCCACTCCCAAACCCGTCTGCCCTCCTGGGGTCCCCCTCTTCAGCTGGGCCGGGACGAGCCAAGCTCCAGCCTCCCAGCCACTTCATGTTATGGCCGATGGCCCTGGGCAGCTCCTGCGCAAGCTCAGGGTTTAGGTCTTAGGGGAAACCAGCTTTCTTGTTGGCTTCGGCCGCTGTGCGCCAATTACCTCCAAATTACCATGAATATTCTACTCATCCCTCTGAGAGAGCCCCCAAGGTAATGAGAGTACAGCGCTCCAACGGCAGAGCCTGGCAAGCTGTCCGATGTGTGTTCAATATGCCAAAACCGTAACAAAAATGTTTTATTTTCCTGACCCGGGAAGAGGGCCTTAATATGGCAGCAGTAAGAAAGGCAAACAAGCAGTGCCGAAAAAATTTCATGGCCATCCTAGGCTACCAAAACGAAGGACTAAAATGACTGTTGTACTTTCAATGGATGTATGCTGGCATTGGAAGTATATTGAGGATCTGATGGTGCAAGCACAAAAAGATCAAGTACGACATCATTGGTCTGACTGAAGACGAGGAGGCGCCAGTCAGATCATGCTGTATTTGACACCGGAGAAGAATTGTTCCTTGGAACATGGGGATGAAAAAGAGGCATCGGGTGGCGTTGGTGTCCATTGTCCCACTGTTCAACACGAACAACCTAGAACTAGGGTCTGTACTGCCTTATTCAAGTCACCTGAAGGTGGCTCCAGAGTCTCTGCTTGGTCTTTCATTGAGGCGTTAAGGCTGGGTTTTCCTTCCCCCAAAATTCCTTGGTATTCCAGCAAGAAGAGACTCCTAAGAGTTGAAGAGAATCTCTCTGGAGAGAAAGAAGGTATCTTCTCTACCTGTGCTCTGCAAGTCTGCAGGCACACATACTGCTGCTGCTACAGGTGAATCTCAGCTATATGGAGAAGTAGTAGTTCTTTTCCATCTTCTTCCTGTTAGATTCCTGTGCATAGATCTCCATAAACTGGGGTGAAGAAACACACACATACTGCTTTGCTTCAGGAGGCGCAACTCTGGAAACTTCTCCTAGCATACATAGACTTCTGTGTTATTTGCCTTTGCCTTCTCCCAAACATCACCTCTCTCAGAATCTGATTCTTACATTTACAAAATTGTTTTCAGTTTATAGAAACTGTGCATGCTGTCATATACTGCACTCAGTGAAAAATAAATCTGTGTGGTAGATTGAACCCTTTAGCACAGAACTATGATTAATATATTTTATCAACAAGAAGTAATACACAGACAGAAAATGGAACAGTGTGTGCTAACAATTTCGAGGGTACTAATACCAACCTAGAACTGAGCATTAAATAAAGTAAAAAAAGATACACATGACAACCCTTTAATGTATGTTCTGTAATCCATAGTCTGGAAGGGAAGGAAAAGAGAAAGAGAGAGAAAGGGAAAGAAATAAAGAACCTGCCATGGAGGCGGGCTGGGGAGGAGGAGGGAACCGGGGACGTTGGTGGTGGGAGATGGGCTCTGGTGGAGGGATGGGTGCTGGAACACTGTATGACCAAAACCCAAATATGAACTTTTTAATTGTATATCTTTGTAATTGTATATATCTCACAGTGGTATAACAAAATACTTTAAAAAAAAAGATATATACAAAGGGAATTATTGAGCTGTCTATACATGCAGAAATCTTTTTAAGAGTATACTGATTCTAGCAAAGAAAAAACAGGAAATCAGGTGTGATTAGCTAATAAAGAAAGTTATTAGGATTCTAATAAACAGCACTGATTATATTGCCACTTTAGAAAACAGAACTTTTTCTTTGGAAGGAAATGCTATGTTCTAAACCTAAAGATATCAGATACCATCTGTAGAGTATGATAACTTGCAACTAAATGTTTATAATAAAATATTGTATTATATTTTTAAATGGAATATTTATAAATATGCTTTCTAATATCAAAATATTCATTTTTAGAAATGCCTAACTTGTTGACTATATTCGTTAAAACTCTTGTTTGGGGGTTCAGTGCTTGTTCCTGACTCTGCTCAGTGATCTTGCTAGCAGAGTTTGAGGACCACTTACAATTCTAGAGATTCAAACTGGGTCAGCTGTGTGAAAGGCAAGCAACTTAATCCTTATTACTCCATACTGAAACTACTTCTCATAATATTTGGTAGGAAAGTGACACATTGCAGATGGTTATGTGGGGAGAAGGTAAATTATATTATATACTGAGCACCAAGTCAAGGAACTACACTTGGTGCTCAGATGTCACTGCTGGAGGTAGTCAGTAAACCATGTAGAGACTGGAACACAGGCTTTCAGCCTTGTGCTATCTCTCTGGTCTACAAAATATATATTTACTTTGACACAAAATGGTAGACACTTTTAAATTAATTCCAGATTTACTGTTCAAAATATCAGACGAACACAGAGACTGTGTTCCTTGCTCACTTCCCTGCACCATTCTATTAAATGAAAGGAGAATATACTCCTAAAATAATGCGTCTATAAGAAAGGGTGCCATCCATGGACTAGGTATTGTGATTCATTTCAGTTGGAACTGGATTGATAAAGAAATAAGAGCAAGAGGAAAAAAGCACAGCTGTGCATGAGGTAACTGTAAACTTCAGAAATATTGAAGGGGAAAAGGAAACAATAAAGGAGAGATAAACAGTCAAACCAAAACTAAAATAATAAAATCCTTCACTTCTAGAATTAAATCCCTGTTGCTTTGGCAATTGTGCAGATGCCCCGTTTGCCTTCCCTTTGCTTATTATTTAAAGAAGAAGCCTGATACCTAAATGCCCTGATCTACTACACAAAATCTATTGTGAGTCCCCAGAGTCAAAAGAAAGGCTCTGGAAAGCGAATTTACCAGTTTCTAAGAAATTTCTTTCCAGTTATTTGTGCTAAGCAATATAGTTCTTTATTCAACACAATTTGACCCTCAAAGGTCTCGCCAGATAGAACAGGAAATTAAAAGGATGAGCAAGGAACACCAAGGTGAACAACCCAAGCTACTGCATAAAGAAAACTGAGCAAGATCTTAAAAATGCTTAAGGCAGAAATTTTACTTCTAAAATTTTATATAGAACTGTTCCAAAAAATGTTCAAACAAGTAAGATTTAGTCATTAAGTTTCCAGGACAGGAACATAAATAAGCAAAAGAAGAGTCTCAGGAAGAGGATAATGTGGTGTTCTTATTAATTAAAAAAATCTGTATTTGCATGATCAAAAATAGAAAAGAAATGCAACAATTAATCTGAAGGAGATTTATTGGTCTTGATTCTTAAGACTGTCTTCAAGAAAGGCTCAGTTACATTGAAATAGAATTTGCACTTATAGCCTCTCCCTCTCTGGGAGTAACAGGGTAAATGGAGTCTAGGAGTTGCCACATGAGGATAGTAGAAGGAAGAATCTCATTTTTTTTTCTCTCTACTGCATGACAGTCTGTTACTGTGCCCATAAATTTCTTTTATGACTAAATTTAGGAAAACAAAGAAAAAACATATGGAATTGCAATTCATCTGTCTTTTGACAAGGAAAAGAGAAGCTCAACTAATCATTTGTTTATCTTTCAGTGGATTAAAATTATAAAAGAGCATTAAAAAACACTTCAGCTATACATATAGCATCTAATAGTTTTTACTTTAAACTTTATGTTGAATTATATAGTTATATATTCATCAATTCATCAACAATATATGACAGAATTGGCTATTTATTTGTTAGCTCTATTAAACAAAATGACTAAGTTGTAAATATTATTGAATTCCTACTGTGCACTTATTCTGTATGAAGCATTTTATAAAAAGAATAAATAAAAGACATTTTTATAAGTACATGAATGTGTGGAAAGTACAATATAAGAATAGTTATGTTTTGATATAATATATTCTAGTGAAATAATATCAATATTGACCTTTCCCCTAACTCTTCAATTCCTATAAACAAATTATTGGTTATTACCCAAGAGGTCTAATAGAAATATTTATGTTCTACTTAAGATATATTTGCTAGCCTCCTTGAAATAGCATATTTGAGAAAGGGATAGATCAAAAATGTTCCTGAAAAGCAAACTTTCAGGAAGGAAAAAATGAGGAAGGAGAAATATGTGAAACTGAGGCACCTGGATTTTACAAATATTGCCATTATCTATGGAAGTATTTGATCATTCTAATTGCATAAAAGGCTGAAAGAGTTTTTTATCTTTTGAGAAAGATGTTAAATTAGAAGAGAAAACTTTCAGCTAAAAATAATTGGTGACAAAAAACAACAATGTCTATTTAAATTCAGAACAAAATGCATATTTTGAACATAATGATGCAACAAATTTGTAACTATTACGGTAAGGAATGTACAAGTAACCATTATAAATCTGTCCTCTTTCTGATACATTTCACTCAGCATGATACTCTCCATGCACATCCATTTATAAGCAAATTTCATGACTTCATAACCTTTTGGTATCCCTGCTACAAACCATTATGCCCAAAAGGAAAGTGAGAGAAAAAATTGCCTGTCGTAGAGGCAGACTGGAGATGGGGGAGTGGAAGGAGGGAAACTAGGGACACGATTGGTAGAACATAAAGAAACAGGTGTTGAAAAGTTGTATGACGAACACTTATGAGCAGCTAACTTTGTAACTGTGTGTCTCACAGTGATTTAATAAAATTAAATAAACCATTTTCACACTAATATAGAAAGCACATACAGAGTTCTCCACCTCAAACTTTAGTACTGGGAGAGTGTTAGATTTGAATTCTAATCTCTCCATTTTTCAGAGATGTTTTAAAAAATACAAACTGGAATAGTAAAATTTCCCACTTCCATGGGTGACTGTGGTAGTAAATGAGTTTACGTTATCAGTGCTCACTACATCACTTGATCACTTGACATCCTGTTATTCATCGATTTGCTCTAGCAGGCACCAGTAACATTTCCACTTGACCCTATCATGCGCCAGTGTAGCCCAATGGCATCTGCTTGCTTCAGGAATACAAAGAGTCTCAAACCGTTCACTCAGGGTCTTGACGGAAGAAGTCTGACCATCTTGTAGGTGGGCGGCCACGTGATCTTTTGATGTCCCGTGGGATCCAGTCTGTAACGGCTCTAGTCCAGCGGTCATCTCCAAATCGCATTACATGTCCAGCCCATCTGATTTTTGATGCCTCGGCAAACGAGACAGCGTCCCTGACTCTGGAACAGCGATGGAGGTCGGAGCTCCAGATTCCTTCTTTAACTTGAGTGAGGTGTGATATTCCAAGCATAGCAATTTCGATTCCTCTCTGGGAGACCCGAACAGCATTCTCATCCTGCTTTAGTAGGGCCCAGGTCTCTGAGGCATATGTTAATGCAGAGAGAATGGTGGAGTTGAAGAGATGTGCCTGGAGCTGGAGGTTCTTTGTCTTTTTAGCTATTTCTTCGATGCTTTTGAAGGCATTCCATGCTGCTCTTCCTCCTGCGCAGCTCAGGTTTTAGGTCGTTCATCATGTTGGTTTCTCGACCTAGGTACACATAACTGCTGCATTCAGAGATGTTTGTTCCATTGAGAGTGAATGGGGCCTCTGGAACTAGCTCATTTTTCATGATCATAGTTTTGTTGAGATTCAGCTGTAGACCTATTTTTCCACATTCTCGGTCAAAGACAGCCAGCATTTGTGCCGCTTGACTAATGTTTGGATTTATTAGAATGATGTCATCAGCAAAGCAGAGGTGGTGTAGTCACAGACCATCTATCTTCACTCCCATTCCTCCCCATTCTAATTGTAGCATGATGTTCTTGAGGGTGGCACTGAAGAGTTTTGGTAAAATGGTATCACCCTGCCAAACCCCTCTTTTGACAGCAATGATCACTTCTTTGTAGAATGGTGAGATCCTGGTTGTGAATCCATAATACAACTCATGAAAGATTTTGATGTATTGGGTTTGAATGCCCTGTTTGACTAGGGGCTTTGGTGACCGCTTTGGTCTCAACAGAATCAAAGGCTTTCTTTTAAATCAATGAACGTGTGACATAGCGGCATCTTGAACTCCCTACAAACCTCAATGAGCTTGGTTACTATGTGGATATGGTCGATATTGCTGAGTCCTTTCCTGAGCCAGCTTGCTCGCATGGTTGTCCTTCATCTAATGCTCTGACAATCCTGTTCAGGATGACTCAAGTGAACAGCTTGTAGTTGATGGACCAAACCCAAATATAGGGCAATAGTTGCCAATGTCATGAATGTCTCCCTTCTTGAGCAGTAGAATTGTCCTGCTGGTTTTCCATTGGGAGGGCACCTTGCATTCAGATAGGTAGCTTGTGAAGAGCCAAGCCAGTGTATTGATAACTACTGATGGCAGATTTTTCAGGTGTTTGGGTCTGACTTTGTCTGGGCCTGGTGCTTTTCCCTTCTTTACCGACAAAATGGCATGTCGGATTTCAGAAGGGAAAACATTGGGAATGACATATCCATCCTGCCGAATGACATATCCATCCTGTGGAATTTGGTATGTGGGCTGGTGGACGTGGCTATCAAAGAGATCTGAGTAAAAGTCATGGATAATCGCCATTGTCTTTCTGGAAGATGTAATAGATCCTTCTGGATGTCGGAGGGCAGTCATCTTGGTCATATAACTAGCAAAAGACAGGCTGGCTTCTCCTGCATCTTCCAGTATTTCTGCTCTTCTCTCTTTGAGGTCTTCCTTTATCACTTCTCTGCACTGCTTTGCCAGCTTGGACGTTAGCATTTGGTCACCTGAGGCTAGTGCCTTTCCACGTTGGTGAATGAGCTCGAGAGTTTTTTGAAGACAGGCGTCCTTTTGTGTCTTTCTCTCACAATTCTTTGCACAATCATGGAAGTGCTGAACCAGTCAGTTGTATTCTTCATCAATGTCGTTAATGGTGCTATCTTCCCATATTGCTGCAACGTGCCAAAGAGTTCCCAGCTATGGTGGTTCTGGGAGTTCTCTTCTTAAACTTTGCGGCCTTTTCTCCCCATTGTGTGAAGTAGAATTTTGCATGAAGGAGACGGTGGTCTGATCCTGCTTGGAATTTTGGGATGACAGTGACACTGGTCAGGCAAAACTTTCGATTGAACCTGATGTGGTCAATTTCATTGTGGCACTGTCTACCAGGAGATTCCCATGTCCCAATGTTTCGATTCAGCCTTCTGGAACTGTGAGCCTCTCATGAATGGTCTTGGTGGACATGATGAACTCAGATAGTCTCTCATCCTTGTTCCATTCTAGGCCATGGGTCCCAATGTGGAGTTCTTCAGCTCATCTCCTCAGTCCTATCTTGGCATTAAAATCACCGACTATGATCTTGTAGGTGTCATCTTTTTATAGAACTCCTCCAGTTCCATGTAGAACTTCTCAATTTCTTCTTCCTTGTATGTGGATGTTGGTGCATATACAATGAAGATAGAAATTGCTGGCTAGATTGTGGGCCACATCTCTTCAAGTGTAATTGTCCTATCCGGTTTGTTAGGCATTCAAATGAATAATGTTCATGGCCATGTTCGTGTTGACAAGGACACCGATGCCACAGACACCTATTTCACACATGTTCCGAGGAACAGTTCTTCTCCAGTGTCAAAAACCATGTGATGCGATTGACGCCTCCTTGTCTCAGTCAGGCCAATGATGTCATACTTGATCTTTTTGCGTTTGCACCATCAGGTCCTCGATATATGCTTCCGATGCCAGCATACGTGCTATCTCATTATAACATTCACAATAGAATGAGATAGACAGAAAATCCATGTTCTAAAATATAAAAAATATCAGAGTATAAGGAAGATAACACTGGCAAAACATAAGAATGATATAATTTAGACAATACTTCTGATTGGTAAGAACTGAATGAGAAATAGAAATAATATACATTAGGGACAGCTGAAGATCAGTCTGATCACATTCTACAACCTTGTGGCACTACTGAAATAGGTCCAAGGGGTACATAGATTATAAAACTTTTTCTTCCTTCTTTCTTTATTCCATTCCAAATTCATAATGCTAACAAGCAGCCTTTAGGGACGCCAGAAAATATTTCTGGAAACTGAATAATAAAAGAACTTTCTACAACTGTGTCTTACAAAATGAGATTCGTTCATTTGATACAAAATTACCAACTCTTTGGATCTTTAGGATGCATAATCATTTTGTTCTTCCTGATTTTTAACTAAGTTATTTTTAACTAGTTATATTTCTGAAAACAAGGGGAAGGGAAATAGAAAACTTACCCCTTTATATAGATACCTAAAATCCTCTACATATATCAATAGAATAAAAACTCCAAACATAGGATTCTTAGAGGAACATCAGGCTTAAAAAAGTACTGAGTAAGGTGAATGTTGAAGGAAAATAAAAATTGTACTTAGTGCCCAATATTAATAGAGACTGGAAAAATAAATAGAAATCTCTCTTAATTCCATTTCTATTTATTTCAGTATGGATGATACATGATATTTTTTCCATGAAATCACAAGTGTAGTAAAACATTTTTTCTACTGACTATACACATGGCGGCACCAAAGTAGTATATTAATCACTAATTCTTTGGAAAGTTATTCTGTGGAGTTACTGAAGTATGATCTATGACTTCAGCTATCTTCCATATTGCTGCAACGTGCCAAAGAGTTCCCAGTTTGGGTGGTTCGGGAGTTCTCTTCTTAAACTTTTACAGCCTTTTCTCCCCCCCTTGTGAAGTAGAATTTTGCATGAAGAGACTTGGTCTGATCCTGCTTGGAATTTTGGGATGACGCGACCTGGTCGGCAAAACTTTTTTTCATTTCTATGAATGTTGTGAGATGAATTTGAGGCAAAGATGAATGTTGTAAGAAAAACAAAGACAGGTCTACAGGATGTGCACATTATTTCTGAATAATAAAAAGTTTAGATAAAGGCAAATTCTAATCATCTCCTAAAAGAGTGAGGCTCTAGGAAACAAGCAAACATCGAATCATATGAAGAAAATCCTTCATGAAAGAATTCGTCTGTCTGACTTATCTCAGACTTGCCACTGGCTACTTTATGTATGCTAGATCATTTACCACCGAAAACATGCCATGGACAAAGCTTTCTCATTTTCAACTGCTCACGGATAAGATTATATCTCTATAACATGCTATCGAATATTTTTAAATGCAGTAGGAAAAGTCACATATTGGCATTTTCTCAGACTGAATGGATTGATTCCTTTGTGACTTTTAGATCCTATGACAAGGTGCAACTTCCACTTATTTTGAATATGATGAAATAACAACTATAAATCATCCATTGTAATCGTACATGAAACATAAACATAAAATCCTAAAGTCTACCCAAATGTCCATGGCTAGAGAATCTTGATGACATACAAATACTTTAAGAAATTCCTCAGGAGAGTAATTCTCCCTGTATATGTCCATTAGCAGTTTATAAAAATCATTTATTAGGTCACTAAAGTACAAGGCACTGGTTCATTTTCACAGACAAACAGGTGTGTAACACATACAAATATTATTTTTTGAATATCACACCCATTCAATTATCAGAATGCTTTAATAAAAATGTTTCCTGATTTAGAAGAAAGAAATGTGGTGGTCTATAAGAACTTGTTAAAGGCTTGAATATAGGTCCCAGGGGATGGGAGCAGTAGCAGAGGACCTGCATATGAGCAAGAGACTGCCAGTGTGACTGAGTTCAGCACTGGGCCACATCATGGGTGTGATCATCAACACCCCTGCCATTGTGTTCCTGCTATCACAATTATTACCTTTAGTTCACCCCAATTAAAGTGCAAAATACCATGCAATCTCAACAAACACCAAAGTCAAGTGTACAACAAAGCAAGAATGACAATAAAGACACTGCAAGAATGACACTGCAGTAACAGCCACAAGAGATAGGAAGGGGCAAAGATTGAAATATATTACTGTAAGCAATCATGAATTAGAGTGCTGTGCTATCTTGATATACTCTGGAAATGTTTTGTAATTTGGTTAATGCTCATGTCAGTAAACATCACTACTTTTTATTAGTCTGATTGCATCTATGGTAGTTATTTTAATAACACTAATTAATTTGCCAGGAATTTATTTCTGATTGGACCTTAAGTCAAGTGTAGCAGATCAAAGCATTGAATAAGAATACAAATAAACTTGTACAGTGATTTTTAAATGTAATTTAGACTTAGTTGTTACGTAAATAGAAATCATGTTATTCCCTGTGCCTCAAAAATGTGCAACACGGAGCCCCCAAAACAGCAAAGCATCATTTGATATTTCTCTTTACTCCTATTTTTATGGTATAATTATTGAGGTTATTTAAAATATTGTTAATGATAGCTTCATGTATACATTGTTATAATGACACACCCATAGCCACAGTGCCCATTTCTCTTCAACAATGTCCACTGTATCCCTTGCTTTCTCCCTTCCTCCACTCTAGGTAAACTCGGTTCTATATGCCAATTCTCCAGTTGGAGCCTTAGACTGTTCTTTATTCCATTCCATGCTTCTTTATATCTCACACATGAGAAAGATCATTCTGTATTTGTTCCTTTCATTCTGACTGATTTTATTCAGCGTGAACCCCTCTAGTTCCATCCATAGTGGCAAATTGCATGATATTACTTCTCTTTATAGTTGCATAGCATTACACTGAATATATGTACCATAACTTTCTGATCCATTTATCATTGGTGGAATTTTGGGTTGTTCCCATAACATGGCTGCTGTACTATGCACTTAATAAATATCAGGGCATATATATATATATTCCTTTCAAACGAATGCTTTTGTATTTCGTTGTAGAAGTCAAAAGATGGAATTTCTAAGAAGAGAATTTTAGGCTATGAGAAGACTTTTAGAGCTCTTATGAAAATGGTTAACTTTGTCCATGTTTTATCTATACCTAGACTCACTTTTGGTCTGTTTCTTCATGCTATACTAGTTGGGCATAAGTCCTAGTAACTTTAAAAATTTTATATACAGATTCCTTTGATTACACTAAAGATAAGACTAGAAATATTAGAAACCTCTCATCTTCTTCCCACTCCAAATGGATATCAATCAATTGTGCAAGGCTGGCATTGGTGGTGGAAGGGAGTCTTTTTCCCCACAGACTAAAAAGAGTATTGATGAACAGGGTCTTCACGTCAGATCCCCTCCCCTCACCCTACAGATATAGCACGTTAAAGAGATGCCACTTCCCATACAGCCTCATTCTTTAGGATTATACATTTTTCATGAAAGTAGTACAGGACAAAGGAACACAGATTTCCCTTTCGACATGCACACATAAGTTCACTTATATGTCTCTAATTAATTAGATTTTAGCGTTTCAATCTTTAAGCAGACTTCTCTGTACAAAGTTTGTAACTGCAGCTCACCATTTTGAGTCTAGACACATATTTATTCCAGCTTAGCAGCTGTTCACACAATAGAACCAGAACAAAATTAGAATAAATATCAGAATTCAATATGCAATACAGGTAAAAACTCAAATTAGGGAGGGAAGGGTATTTGCTTAATTAATGGAGTTTAAAATAACTAACTTTATAGGGAGGATAATTAAGCTATATTCAAATATCAAAAATACAAGTAAATTCTAGATGGATTAATTGTCAAAACAAAAGCAACAAATATAAAGTAATAACTAAATATGGATTCTTTTTTCTAAGCCAGTATTGGAAATGTTAATGTACAGAACTCATACACATACAAAATGTTTCATAAAGGTGACTGCAAGTATATTCAAAGTATTTCAATGGCTAAAGGTACTATCAATAAAATTGAAAAATTAGTAACAGTGAGAGAGAAATACTTAAAAATATATAAGCCAAAAAATATTTTAAATAATAGAAAAATAAATAAATAAAAGGAAAATGATTAAACATATTAAATAAGTTAATTGAAGAGAAATATAAATAATATAAAAATCCACTTCACTGCTGGAAATTTGATGAGTTAAGTGAGTCTTATATTCCCACAGAGGTGTAAAACTATAGCCCTGAAATTCAATTATACTGTTAACTAATAACAAATTAATAAAAAAGAAAATTTTGCAATTAAACCAAAAGTGAGCTATTTTATGCCTACATACTGTCTAATATAGTAATGTATTGAATGTAGCCACCCACAGTACTTGAAAATATGGAGAAGAGGAACTTTTAGTAGATTTCATGTTTATAAAAACATGAATTAACAAAGAAAGAAATGTAATGATTTTTAATCATTTTAAGTGTTTTAGCACCATCTCATTATAGAGAAATATAATCTGTTGCAACATCTAATATGTGCAAATACATGCGTACAATTATATTCACAACAAAATTATTTGTAATGGCAACAAGTAAGAATCAAAACAAGTTTCCCTTTATAAGAGCTAGTTGAGAAAGATAGAAAGCTAGAGAGAGCTCTGTAATTGAGTGCTATTTAACTATTTAAAGAATAGATTAGATTTGACTATGTATAAAGGGAAAAATTTGCTAAATCCTAAATAAGTGCTAAAATCTTATAAAATTTCATGACTATATTTTTATAATGACATTTAATTCATGAAAGTATGTATATATAATACATAGTTTTAAAATATTATATATAGCATGAAATAAATCCATCACATATGTGTGTACATATATTTATATCTAATGACATGAAGTATTACAAGAGTATGCCACCCACACAGCAGAGCCTGGCAAGCCTCCCGTGTCGTATTTGATATGCCAAATACCAGTAACAATTATAGACCTCATTCCCATGACCTGATGGAATGGTTTGAGGCTCTTTATGTTCCTGGAGCAAGCAGGTGCCCCTTTGGCTCTACTTGCATGAGACAGGTCTTATGGAGATGTTACTGGTGCCCACTCGAGCAAATCGATGATGAACGGGAAGACAGTGATACAGTGATGATGACATGGAATGAAGATCACTGTGTACATAGATTTTGTAAGTCACATTTAAAACAATCTGAAAAAAACTCTAATAATAGCTACCTTCACAGAGTTGGCCTTTTTTCACCTTCTTAAAGAATGATTATTCAATACCCAAAAAAGAAAAAAATTGTTGGAATCAAAGAGTCTTATTTGAATTTGGGGTTCAGAGATATTAAGAGATAATTTAATCTATAATAGTATATGCCGATATTCTTGAGAATTCTCAGAATATTAAGAGATATCTCCGAATATTAAGATATATCTCAGAATATTAAGAGATAATTTCATCTATAATAGTATATGCCAGAATTCTTGAGCAGTGTGACAGCTTTCCCATGATGATACATCAAGGTCATGGCAGAATTAGGATTATAACTGAAGTTGTGTATAATCACTGCCAAGCATTGCTGTACACAGTGAGATAACCTGGTCAAATGAACAGCTTTGGAGCTCTTAGTCATTTTTCCTTTTATGAGAATACAAGAAAAGCTTTGACAAAAACAATAATCGTGACCAAAATTTTTAGCAAATTCTAACCATCTGTCAGGAACTGGGCTAGGCATTTTCCCAGTATTGAGGTAGGTTGCTACTATTTTGCAACAAAATAAAAAAAGGAAAAACCAAAAACCTTATTTCTCTATCTTCCAGGCAGTTGCATGTCACTCACAAACCATGATGCCTTTATCTCACTTTGAATCTAGGCTCAAACCACAGCATTCACACCCTCTTCTCATTTTGCCTACTTGTCTCTGTGGTCCTCACCTCTAAATGTATTTCGTGCCTCATTTCTGTTGCATTAACCTTCACCTTCAGTATGTGATCTCCTTAAGAGTTGATTCTGCTTATCTTTATCTGTTTACCACAGTGCTTAACACAATGTTTTTCATATATAGGTCTTAACAATATTATCCAGATTGAGTTTTCAGGGATAGGATCAGACGATTTAAGTAAAATATATTTAAGGATACATCCTTTTAGACTAAAAAGAAAAAGGTAAATGTCTGTTTGTATAAATAGAGAAATGAGCAGAAATAATGAAATGGGAAAACCATAATATCTAGTGTGCAGATAGTAAGTGACTGAAGCTATGAGGTACATGCAAGTGAAAAAGTCCATTTCCACTGCTTTTTTGATGCTAGAAAATGAGAATTAAGAAAATTGTAGATTAGATTAATGAAAAAAGCATCTCCTGTGGATAAACTTGACATAACCAACAAATACATGCCATGAGGAAATCAGTATAAAGAGAAACAACCAGGGCCCTTTATTTTTTATTTATTTATTTGTTTGTTTGTTTATTTATTTATTTATTTATTTATTTAGCCTTTTTGGGTCACACCCGGCAATGCTCAGGGGCTACTCCTGGCTCTGCACTCAGGAATTACTCATGGCTGTGCTCGGGGGACCATGTGGGATGCCGGGGATCAAACCCAGGCCGGCAGAGGCCGGCTGTGTGCAAGGCAAACGCCCTACCTGTTGGGCTATCACTCCAGCCCCAACCAGGGCCCTTTATACAATAATATTGACCATTTCAAGGCAGTGACAGCAAAGCACTGAGCAAGTATGGGATTCTTTTAAACATATAGTCCTTTGTAAAGATGATCACACCTACAGGCCTGATGGGATTTCAGTTTCCGTACCATCTCTGATGAACCAGGAGATCATTCTTTCACATATCTGACCCATGTTTCTTTCTCCCTTCTCTCCTCCTTTCTCAAAATCTCATACTATTCATCACTTTTATTTCCCAATCTGCTGCACAACTCAGAATTTAGGAAGTCTGCTTTATTCCAGCATCAAATGATTTCAACGTTAAGCCAACTAAACTTTCTAAAAGGTGTCTTTTCCTTCATTTTGGTGATTGCTACTCGTGCAATTGGCTTTAAGTAAAGTTTGTTTTGTTTTTTGAGACATGGGAAATATTCTTTAAGAGATATTTTCTGACACAAGTAAATATTAAAAAGACAACCCCTGAGTCATGTAAAATTCATTAAACTTATGGACTAATGCCTAAAACTGACTTTTAGCAATTATTTCAGAAATATATCCTTTGTGAAAGTACGAATCTTTTCTTTCAAGAAAAAAGTTACACTGTGAAATTCTGAAGCATGAAGCATTCTTGTTACAAAACACAGAAGAACAAACACTAAACAAAAAGCAGAATAACTATCTGGTTTTTTTTATTTTGACAGACTTTACCATGAGTAAATGTTTATTTTTATTTCAAAGAAATTATCTATTCCTTTTAAAATTAGGGTATTTGAGAATCAAAACTATTAATTTTGTGAAGTTTCATAAATCCAAGATACAAATCTAAGACCATACACAGAGAGATATCTATATTGATATGAGAATACATATGATCAATATCAGACCCAGTACTCCTGATTGTAACAAAACTCTAAATCAATT
>JAJIBD010031418.1:0-18696 GCA_021461705.1 Cryptotis parvus
CATAGCTCTACAGCAGGTTCCGAATTGCTGGGGCCAGGGACAGGTGGAAAAGATGGGGAGAGTATCCCCGATTCTCTGCAGAGGCCTGGGGTTGACCTCTGCCCAGTTTACAAAAAAGGTAATTTATTGGATGGCTGTCCTGAGATAACGGTACTGGGAGGGCCCGGCAGTCTCTGAGAAAATGCCCTAATTTGCTGCAGCTAAAACATTGCCCAGTGGCTCCTCTAGTTTCTCTAAGGATAACTAGATGACATTCCCTAAGCCAATGGTTTCCCCCTACTGCACCTCAGGCAAGGTCTGGTGGAGCCATGAATGGACAGGGTTTGAGGGCTCTGTATCTCCTGCAGAGATTATCTGATCTACCCCAGTTATCCTGAGCCTGCCTCTGTACTGCATAAGCCTCAATAGCATGTACACACGGCTATAGTTAGTCGAGCCAGTAATGTGACGCATGCTTTTTAAATGGCCGACATCTCTCTTTGATAGGGTGCAAGATCGCCTGACAGTCTCCATTGGCATTCCCAATAGCTAATGGTCTTACCAGGTGTTGCTGAGTTTCTTTATTCCTAACACCATCAGACCTGCATAGGCTATACCAGGATGAGGTGGAGACCTGCAGTGTTGTTTTCTTTTATTCTTGGCAGGTGAAACAATAATTTCAATATATTTCTGAGTCATTTTGTATAAACATAGTAAGAGATAAAGAGTTATCTATCAGGAGTTAGCTTTTAACGGGTGACCATTTATTATACCACTGTGAGATATACAATTACAAGGGTGTTTCATATTTGGGACAGGAGTGATAGCCAGTGGGTGGGGCGTTTGCCTTGCCCCGGCCGGCTCATCCAGTCAGGGTTTGATCCCGGTATCCCATATGGTCCCCTGAGCACTGCCAGGAGTAATTCCCTGAGTGCAGAGCCAGGAGTAACCCTGAGCATTGTCAAAGTGTGACCCAAAAGCAAAAAAAAAGATGTTCACATTTGGGTTTCAAGTCATAGTGTTCGGCACCCATCCACCTCCACTGGTGCCCATTTACCACCAATGTTCCTGATTCTCCCCCTCCACTAGCCTGCATCTGTGGCAGGTACTTTTCCTCTTTTCTCTCTCCCAGGGTCCTTTTGCTATATTGCTTATCCTTGGGTCAGACAGAGTTTGGTACATGACCTTGCTCTTATCTTACAATATTGTTCAAGATGTTCAGTGGGTCCCATATCAAGGCCAGGGTAGTTTACTTATCCAGTACCATGGTGGGACACTCCTGTTGGAGTGTAGAAATTATAATCAATCCAAGGGCTACTGAGGTTTTAAGTTAGAGCATATGGGCCTCTCACAGTTCTAAGATCACTTTCTTCCATTGTTTGAAACCTAAAATTACCTGTGAGGGTAGCCAAGAGAAATGCCTTAATGTTGCAAGATTCCCTTTTTAATATTTTTGCTTTTTCACACCGGCGATGCTCAGGGTTACTCCTGGCTCTGCACTCAGGAACTACTCTGGCGCCAGGGACCATATGGGATGCCGGAGTTGAACCCGGGGCGGCTGAGCCAGGCCCTAGCGTGCAAGGCAAACACCCTCCCGCTGGCCGCTCAGCCCTCCCTTTTTAATTTTTAATCCTGATGTATGGCATTTAGTGATTTTATGAGCTGAATATATTCCCCCTCTTTGGGTGTACTTTTTGATCCATATTTCCCTGAGGAACCAATCCCCATACCACCCAGTGTCCGCACTCATTCTGTGCTTCAGTGGGATCCTCTCCTTTAGTTCTGGGTACTCACTGCTAATTGGGGTTTTCTGATTAGAGCCATGTCAGTTGTTCCTACTGCTTCAGGTCATCAAAGAGATGATCAGAGAAGGTGTGTTTCTTTGAATCAAAGTTTGCACCGGTTATGGCGCAAATAGTAGCTATGTAATATGAAGCCCCCTTACTCGGAGTCTTGCTTGGCCTGCACGCCTAAAGCTTAACCGCAGCTAGCTGGCTTAATAAACTCTGTTTCGCGTTTTGCATTACTGGCTGAATTCTTTGTGATTCCTAAGGATTTGTGACTCAGACCTAACAGTAGTTCAGATGTAGGACATTTGCCTTACACCCAACCGACCTGGGTTTGATTCCCGCCATCCCATATGGTCCCCCCAAGTACCACCAGGAGTCGTTCTGAGTGTAAAGCAGAAGGAACCCTAAGCATTGCTAGGTGTGTCCCAAAACAAAAAAGTAATGAACTAATTTAATAAAACTAAAAAAAATTCTACTCCTAGATTCATCCATCCAAGTGACAGCCAGTATCCCAAAGTCATGTTGTTAGAATTCCAAATTCAGGAAATGTGAAACATAAGTCAAAAGAAAGGGAGTACCAAATTTGAGGGTGCATAGTCTGAGGACCGGTGTGTGAGGATTGGGGAGTACGTGGCCCCAGGGCCAGAGTGTGAGGATTAGAGTACGTGGCCCCAGGGCAGGAGTGTAAGGACTAAGGTGCATGGTCCCAGGGCAGGAGGGTGAAGATATGATGGGGGCAGGGCCCAAGAGTGGGGAGTGAGGATCAGGGGTGCAGGCAGGGAGGATGGATCTGCCGGATGGGGCACTCTGAAGGCCCGGAGCAATAACTGAAACATTCAGCGCCAGCTGAGCAGCGTCAACAAATGCTGCTCCACATCCAGGAGGCAGCATTTGCAGTGAAAAGTAAGTTTTTTGACATTTTACATTATACACAAGATAAGAAATAAACAACCCATATAATGGCGAGTAAGAAGATGAAAAACACTCTCACCCAGAGCACACGTGACTCTCCTGGGAGGAAGAAATCCAGCCCTCCGTGTCACCCA
This sequence comes from Cryptotis parvus, assembly GCA_021461705.1. Lineage (NCBI taxonomy): Eukaryota > Metazoa > Chordata > Mammalia > Eulipotyphla > Soricidae > Cryptotis > Cryptotis parvus. Next base: position 2,816 of record JAJIBD010031418.1, read on the forward strand.
GGGCGGTGATAGGGCGGGGTCTGTCGAGGGCGCTGCGGGGCTGCAGCTGCGCCGCCCCAGAGCAGCTGTGGAAGCAAGACAAGGAAAGGTCACTGCGTCAGCTGTGGGGCTTCTCACAAGGCAGACCCCAGCAGGAACCTGCAGGGAAACCGAATCTCCGAACCCAGCCCCAAAGGTCTTTTGAGCAAGCGAGCTCAGAATGGGAGTCTCAGGCTCCCGTCCAGTTCCAGCCAAGCCACTCAGCGCAAGAGGCAGTCAGACTGTGGCTCTCACAGCCAGCAGAGGCAGTCAGACTGTGGCCTCTCACAGCCAGCGCGAGGGCAGTCAGGCTGTGGCTTCTCACAGCCCATGGGAGCCACACTAGGCCCGTCTCAGGTGGAACCAGGTGATTCCTAGAGGTGGTAGGCCTGAGGGTTGAGCCACACCCCACGATGCTCAGGCTTGACTCCTGGCTCTGCTCTACCGCTCCTGGTGCTGAGATCCTGGGGACTGAGCCCAGTTTGGACGACTGCAAGGCAAACGCCTCCCTGCTGCACTACTGTTCCTGTCAGCCACAGAAAAAAGTCCCCGTAAGATGGAGGTGACAAAATCCACCTGCAGACTTGATCTTTGCATCCATGCACCTGGTGAAAGACAGAAATGAAAGAAACCATTCTGTTCACCATCAAGTGCCCCAAAACTTTGGGAGTTAGTGACATCAGAAAGGTAAAGACTGAAATCCTTTTAGAAAACTCAAGTTCCATGGAAAGATCAAAGCCACATGGAACCAAACCATTCCTGTCCATGGCTTGAAAGGTTCCTGGGGGTCCAAAAGCGAATCCTTTCTGGAAAAGTACCAGTGACGTTCTGAAACACAGACCCCATGGTGCTCAAGTATGTAGCTTATGTACTATGATTCAAACAAAATTGAAAAAATAATAAAAGAACTGGGGCGAGAGCGTAGCTGGCCAGGGGAGGGTGCTTGCCTTTGCGCAGCTGACCAGGATTTGATCCCCAGCATCCCATACGGTCCCCGCACACCACCAAAGAGTAATTCCTGAGTGCAGAGCCAGAAGGAAGCCCTGAGCATCTCAGATGTCACCCCCAAAGCAAATAATAATAATAATAATAATAAAACAACAATAATAATAAAACACACTCCTTCAAGCCCTTAATGGAAGAGGGGCTCCGCTGTCTCAGTGTGACGGGAGCAAATCAGAGACTGAATAATCGTGGCAGGAAACAAGCACTGGAGCCACCTCAGTGGTAGAGCCTGACATGGGAAGAGGAAACTTGACCTTGTCTTTCACTAACTCCTGCACTCAGTCGGAGGGAAATTCTCATCAACATTTTTATGGGCGACACTTTCTTCGCTTATTTATTTATTGGTTTGGGCCCTACCAGCAGTGTTCAGGGCTTATAGGCCTCCCTGTGTATATTTTTAGCCGGGAGAGTCACTTGCTAGAATTACCAAGGAACCGACACACACACATGCACATACACATGCAATCATGTGCACACACATGCATGCACACATACACATGTGCACACATGTGTGTGCACCGCACCTGAAGAGAGGCCTACGGTTGTTTTGTTTTTTTTTTAGGTCACACCTGGCAATGCTCAGGGACTACTCCTGGTTCTGCACTCAAAATTTCTCCTGACTATGCCCGAGGATCATATGGGATGCAGAGTTGAACCCAGGCTGGCTGCGTGCAAGGCAAATGCCTACCACTTTGTGCTATCACTCTGGCCCCCAGAGAGGGGCTGGTTTTTGGGATGAGAGTCCACCAAGCCGGTGCCAACATATTTTATAAAGCTGATTCCTGGGAATACCTGGTGCCCTCATTTTCACTAAAGCAACCCACAGCAATGGCAGGGCTTCCATTAGGGGCATGAAGGAAAGGGGAAAAGGCCACCAGGGCTGGAGACAGTCCAGCTCTGAGGGAGCTTGTCTGGCACACAACTGGCCTAGGTTCAATCACGGGCATCCCTTATGGTCACAGAACACAGCCAGGACTAATTCTTAAGGATCATTTTGGGTGTGGCCCAAAATTTAAAAAAAAAAGCGAAGAAAGAAAGGCCATCATGAGCCGGGTGATCAGAGCTACGGATGCTTCCAGTACCTGGTCTTCCACGTGCCACAGAGACAGGCGTATCCGAGGTCCTGCGGGAAGGCCTTTTGCGTCTACGCAGCCCAGGACCTCACAGCTGCCAGCAGATCCCTGAGTTCGGGGGGCCGCGTGCTCCTGCTGAATGCGGACCTCCTCCCTCTCACTTTTGGCGAGGCAGTTGAAGAGGCAGCAGAGGGGACGGGACAGGAAGCCCAACTGCGAGAGGGGCCCGTAAGGACGCTAAAGGCCCCCCCATGGCCCAGGCCCTAAGTCCCCCCAAATGTTCCAAAGTCTGAGATCAAAGGGTGGGAGCCGTGGGGGCCCAGCAGGTCCGTCCACCAGCTGGACACGGTCTCCTGGGGCTGCCACACCGTCGCAGCTGAGCCTGAGCCCAGAGGCGATGGCTCTGCTATTGTCTCCTAAATGTGACTCAGTCTCAGATGCCCACAGCACGAGGACCCGTCAGGAGATTCAGGGAGCATCAGGGGCCACGGTCCAGCTCCCCTCTGCAGCAGGACACTGACCTGGATCCTCACTGTTGGACTGTTGGCCACAGGGATGCTCTGGGACCTGGGTACTCCTTAGGCCACTTCGGCGTCCTCGTGTCCCTTTGGCAGGAGGGCACACTAAGGGACCTGGGAGGCGAAGCAAGATACAGGCATCAGCACCCAAAGTGGGAGGCGGCAGCAATGTGGAGCAACTGCTGGAGAGGAACCCTTCAGACCCAGAGACCAGTGGTGGGGATGGGCCCTGGGCTACTGCACTCAACCGAAGAGCCTATAATTAGATTATCTGCGTCCAGACCATCATGAAACACTCATCAAGGAGATGGTAAAAACCCACTGAAGTAGTTTCAGAACGACAGGCCAAGAAGCCAAATATGTCCTAGGAACTGCTCCACCCTGGTGGTCTACGGCGAAAGGGTGAATGGCTGCAAATCTCACAGAAAGGGCAGTTGGGCACAGCTAGAGGTGAAAGGAACGTCAAGAGAAATCAGCCATCAGGGACTCCCACAGCCAGAGAAGGAGGGAGGCAGGTCACCTCCTGGGGGGTTTGGCTCCGCTGCCCTTGGGGGGACTGAGGGTCTGAGGATGGAGATGACTGACAGATGCCGATACCCTCAGATGCTTCTGGATGATAAGAGGCCACAGCGGGAGGAAGAGAAAACCAGCGGGACGGCAGACACATGAGACCACCATCAGAGGACGATGTGCCCCGACCTGCTGGTAGGGAATGTGGAGGAGGAAGTGAGAGAGGAGACAACAGTGGGGGAGGTGCTAGGGAGGAAGGCACATCACGAGCCATCGCTGAGGGTGAGCCGAGCACTGGAAAGGAAACTTCACTGTAGCTCTCTGCTTGAAGAATCAGTAAGCTGAGAGCAGCTGTCTATACAAGGATGCTTGTTTGTTTGCTTCTGAGAATTAAGCTTCACTAGAAATAAGGAACCCCAGTTTCAGAGCTACTGGATAAAGGCCATTGGAGCCCACACAGAATCAAGTACTTTTGAGGGGTGGCGGTGTCACAGTAGTACTCAGTGGTTGCTCCTAGCTCTGTACTCAGGAATCACTCCTGGCAATGCTTGGAAGATCCTATGAGATGCTGGGAGTCAAATATGGAGTTATTTTTAGTTTTTTTTTTTGCTTTTTGGGTCACACCCGGCGATACTCAGAGGTTACTCCTGGCTCTGCACTCAGGATTACTCCTGGTGGTACCTGGGGACCATATAGGATGCCGGGGATCGAACCCGGGCTGGCTAGGCCAGCTGCATGCAACAAGGCAAAAGCGCCCTACCAGCTGGGCTATCACTCGGTCCCAGGTCAGCCCGATGCAAGCACCCTTCCCTCTGTACTATCACTCTGGCCTCGATGACACATTGAAGGCTGTTTGATGGGACCAGAGAGACAAGCACAACAGGGGTGGCCTTGCCCTGCCGTGGCCTCTCAAGTTTGATCCCTGGCACCCCAAAGGGTCTCCAAGAACTGCCAGGAGTGATTCCCTGAGTGCAGAGCCAGGAGTGAGGCCTGAACACAGCCAGGTGTGTGCCCTCCCCATAATAAAAATAAGAACCAAAGAAGTTGTTTCTGAGAACTCACGGTGTTTCAGTTTCTCCAGTAAAGCACCCAGAGAGTTTCAGGAGGTTCCATGAGGGAGCCTGAAGGAGGGGAAAGGACCTCAAACACGAGCAGCATGACACAGACCTGCAGGGACGGTGACTCCATGCATCACGGGACAAGTGTCCCCAGGGTCCCTAGAAGCGGCGAATCGTCTGCTCACTCCCGGCTGCTCACTGCCCTGCAGGTCCCCGGAGTTTTGGGGGCGGCGAGGTTCCTGCAGGAGTGCAGAGTCGCTCCTCTCTTTGGGCCAAACCTCTTGATGAGGAGACAGAGGATGGAGAGTCAGACCTGGAAGAGCAGCTGTAGGGAAAATAGAGCTGACCCTAAAAGGACGCGGAGGGAGCTGCAGGGCCGGCCCTTAAAGACACAGATGGGCTCTCACTTGTGCCTGGCCCAGGGCCCCAAATGTCCCCATGCGTGTCTGTGAACAAAGAAAATGGAACTTGAGAGTTCTGAGCCCAGTCTTAGGCTGCAGGCAAGAATCCTGAGACAGGAGAGATGGAGCAACAGGAGGCCATTTGCCTTGCATGGCGCAGATCCAGGCTCAATCCCTGGCACTGCACAGGGTCAGCTGAGCACTGCCAAGAGTAATTCCTGAGCGGAGATTCAGGATGAGCCCGAGCATCACTGGGTGCGCCCCAAACCAGACAATAAGGTATCCTCCCAGTCTAAGTCAACACATTTAAGAAAGCTGCGAGCTGCCGGCTGGGGGCTTAGGCACCTCAGAACCACTGGTGAGCCCCTGCAGACGGTGCTCATGAAACCACCGGAACTATTTGTCATCCTGTTGGGATTTCTGGGACTTTCACAGAAGCTCCTACTCCCTCGTTCCACCACCACCCCGCCAAGCTTGTCCTCTAAGATGCCCACGTGGTCCCACAGTGGGTGCGTTCACTGGCCTCTTTAGAGTCAGGGAAGCTGCCCAGGAGCACTTCGCAAGTGCTCTGGTCTCTCTGCCTCAGTTTCTTCTCCATCCCTTCGAGAATGCCCCCTGCCTTAGTTTCCCACTGGAACGTCACAAAAACCCTCACCCAGATGCTGCTGTATCGTGGGATCCAGATCTGGCTCTTCCAGGAGAGCTGCCAGCATGTTCCTCTGGAACTCTGGGGGCTCTGCCATGGCCCAGTTCTGGTGCCGGCCGTGGCAGTGCAGTCACTGGCAGAAGCAGCGGCAGCTGAAGGCTCGAGAGCTCCTCTGGCTTCTCGGGTGCCACTCGGCCCTCTGATGGTCTAGGAGCCGGGCTGGGCCCGTTCCCAGAGTGGAGGCTGTGGACGGGGAGGAGACAAGACCCCCATGTGTGTGCTGTGGGGTTCCAGGTGACCCAAGAAGTCTCCAACACCGTCTGCCAAACTGAGCTGCCTTCAGGAGCGCGCGGGGATGTTCTTCCTGAGAGCAAGGGTCTGGGCTCAGTGAAGGCCTCGAACTTAGTCCAGGCCATTTTGGGGGTCATACCCAGCAGGAATCAGGATTACTCCTGGTGGTGCTTGGGGACTATATGGGATGCGGGGATAGAGCCCAGGTCAGCTGCCTACAAGCCACCTGCAAATGCCCTACCCGCTGTGTCCTGACCCAGGCCGAATTTTTAAACAAATTTATCGCATTCTATTGGCTAGATCAATCAACCTCATCATTTCAAGCAGCGAGCACAATTTCAGCATGGAAGCCAGATGCTCTTGGTGAGCCTTGAACAGCTAAAGAATTTTCAGCTTGGCATCTGAAAAGAGCCAAGTGTGACAGCCACCTAGCGTGGACATGAGTCCTCTCTGGCCATCCTGTCCTTGCATCCTGCTATCTGTTAGCAGCCGCCTGCTTTCCTGCTAGCTTCGGACTCACATCGTTGCTGGCCTGTTTCTCCGTGTTCTTCCAAGTTGGAGAAGCGGAGCCTGGGGGCCACCACCGGGTGCTGTTCCGCAGGCTTCCCTGAATGGGGAATTGAACTCATGTCCGCTCCTTACAACTCTGGCACAGGGTCAACTCTGAGTGTGGCCTCCCCCGGCCCTCCCGTCTACAGAAACAGAATCGCGCACGTTACAAGCCCTCATGGTCTGGGCGCACTGTTAATCCTTCCCTCTGTAACTGGCTTACGGGCAGGGGAGCACACGCTTGGTGGACCCACATCTGGGAAGGCGCTCCCTGGCCCCCCGGACCTCCTGTTGGGGTCTACCTGGCCTGGAGCTCTCGGTCTGCCCTCCAGCAGCGGGAGCTCTGTAGAGAAAGGAACCAAGGGGCTGGGCGCTCAGGCGCTGCGCTCTCCCAGATGTGTTCACAGCTGCGTCTGCAGAGATCAACAGGCAGCCGGGCGGGGAGGGGCGGGACACAGGCCCCCACCCTCACCCCCCCACACTCACTGCTACCCCGAATTACCTTTGTTTCTTTCCTGGGAGAAATGCCAGCGGAGCCTGCGGTGATCTCCAGCCACCCAACCTCTGAATCGCTGTCCAGAGCTTTTCTCCTGAGGGCTTTTGTAGCCACACCTCCCAGTCCCTGGGAAGCAGCAAAACATCCTGTTGGCGCTCCTGCCCCAATCCCCCACATGGTCTCTCGCTGCATTTCCAGGCACAAGCTCATTAGCTCCTAAACTCAGAAGGGAGAGCAGGCAGCGGTCACCCCTGTGGTGCCCTAGGCGGCCCCCCCCACCTTCTCCTGCTCCGTCCACACCCGCACAGACGGCCTGCGGTACTGATGTGAGCCAGCGTGACGTGACGCTCTTTGTTGTTTTGCTATAACCAAGCGGGACACAACGCACAAGCGGTTAAAAACCCCACATACGTTTCATCAAGGCAAAAAACAATGAAAATGAAAAAGACAGTATTTGAAAATATCATTAAAACTGACATTTGGTGAAGGGCCGCTGTCCACATTATGTAAAGAACATGTTTTTTAAGCCAGTTGTAACTCTGCGGACCCCTCCTCGGAGGAGCAGGCTGCCTGATCATATGGCCAGTGGGCATCGAAAGCACGGATCTTCCGGTGTTGGAATATTGAGCGCCGGTAATAAATTATCATGAACAAGTTTGCAGACCACAGTGTTATATAAAGTGTAGGGGGAAATTTACATCAGTAATAATTTACAGAACAGTGGAGCTACTATTTTATGTGAATTCCAAAATATATTAGCATGTGGCCCACTAGGTTTGATCCCCAGCATCCCATATGGTCCCCTGAGCACCGCCGGGAAGTAATTCCTCAGTGCAGAGCCAGGGGGTAACCCTTGAGCATTGCTGGGTGTGACCCAAAAGGAAAAAAAAGTTTTATTAGTGCCAGATAAGGCAGGATTATTACCATAGTGAGATCCAAATATAAAATATTTTTTTTTGTCACACCCGGCAATGCTCAGGGGTTTCTCCTGGCTCTGTACTCAGGAATTACTCCTAGCGACCTTGGGGACCATATGGGATCGGCGGAATCGAACACGGGCCAGCACAGGCCGGCCACGTGCAAGGCAAACACCCTACCCGCTGGGCTATCACTCCAGCCCCAGCTGCTACTGGCTCTCACTGTGCCCACTGCTCATGAGGCGCCGGGAGGGGATGGCAGGTTCTAGCCCTGGCTCGCCACCCCAGCAGAGCCTCACAACAAGCCAGGCGACCCCACTCCATGAGGACCTCCATTTTCCACATCTGGACTTCCCCCTCGTCAGAACTCCACCCAGCAGACCAGCCTATCACAGCCCGGCTCGGCGCAGCATCAGGCGCCCGTGGTTCATCAATAAATGCTGGATTTTGAGATAACTACAAGAGTATGCTACCATGACGGCAGAGCCTGGCAAGCTACCCATGTCGTATTTGATATGCCAGATACCAGTAACAATTATAGACCTCATTCCCATGACCTGATGGAATGGTTTGAGGCTCTTTATGTTCCTGGAGCAAGCAGGTGCCCTTGGGCTCTACTTGTATGAGACAGGTCATATGGAGATGTTACTGGTGCCGCTTCGAGCAAATCGATGATGAACGGGAAGACAGTGATACTTGTTTACATAGGTTAAAATCATCTAACCATCACACAAATTGGCTCTTACTGATTTATTTAGGAACTTGTGGTTCCTATATACAAAACATGTGCTCCAAGCCTTTGAACCATCTCTCTGGCCTACACAAACTTTTTTTTTTTTTGTGAATTAAAACATTTTATTTTGGAGGTTTTAGGACGGGGGAAGGAGGGAGGGAAAGTGAGAGTAAAGCATTCAAAGGGGAGAACTTGGGCTGCTCCAAAGGTGGAGAGTCCCACTGATTCCCAAGGAGGGGTTTATCCTCTTGGGTTGGAATGTTCTGGAGTCTTCTGCTGGGCCATGGAAGGTTGATGGGGGTTAAGAGCTTGGTGAAGAAGGTGGATCCAACTTCCTCAGGGTCTGTTGTTGGTTAATGGGTCATCAAGTCTTCATTCCTTTGTTTGTCTTCCCTGCAGGTTCACATTCAGAATGCAACCCTTGCCGGAGGAGTGGCCCTAGGCACGTGTGCAGGCATGGAGATCAGCCCTTTGGGTTCCATGGTCCTCGGGAGCATTGCAGGGATGGTCTCTCTGGCCTACACAAACTTAATGACTTTGCTTAAGCTCTGATTATAAACGGAGAAGATGGAGTTTACTGCCATCCTTTGTTAGTGACCATGCTCAGAGCAAACGTAACAGAAAGTGCAGTCTGTAGTTGGGGTGTGTCCACAGTGAGGGTTCCGTTCAGAGCTTTCTGCTGCCATACCACTGTCCCTCGCAGACCAGAAGTAATTACAGCTGTGCAGGGAACCCCTAGCCGTGACCCATTGTGCTGCTCAGTTGCTCTGATCCATTCCTCCCAGGGCACACTGTTCAGTGGTAAGTGCCCAAGTAGCTACAGACTCAAGGACAGTTTCCGAGTAGGGAGTGTGTACAAGTGAGTTAAGAAACTGGACCTGAGATCTGGCTCCCTCTGCCGCCAGAGAGATGCTGGCACTGGGTTATTCCAGGTAGGTCCGCCACCACTGGACTAAGCCGTATAGCTAAGGCTATAACCTTAGCAGGATGTGCCAGACTTGAGTCCCTACCCTGCCAGAGGCACAGTGTTATTCCACCTGTCCACCTCTGGCTCCCATCACTGCCCAGCTTCAGGTCTGATCTTGGAGAGATCAGTCTTAGAAAATCTCTGATCTTGGGAGACCAGAGAGTCACTCGCAGCTGACTCCAAAGAGATGCCAGAGAGACAGTGGTAGTTTAAGCTCCAAAGTTCCTGAATCGTGCAGCTGTGTATCACCTCCAAATTTCCACGGCGCTGGCAGTCACTTAAAAGCACAGAAAATTAGTTGGGAAAATTGAATAGAAGCCCTCTAAGCTCAGTGGTGAACACAATAACACAGAAGGCCCAGCTAACAACTCAGTAAATCCTCAGGCCATGACTCAAGAAAAACTCTATTATCAGATATATGTTGTATCAAGCAATATAAAGTCAATTATTTGTGCATGCTAAAAGAGCCGGCTGGGGGTGGGTGGAAAGCTGGGGACATTGGTGAAGGGAAGGGCACAGTGGTGAGGAGAATGGTGTTGGGAGACTGAATACCTGAAACAATTGTATTGTGAACAACTTTTCTGCTCACCTTGTTTAAATTCTTTTTTAAAAAAGTGGAAATAAGGGACTGGAGCAATAGTACTGTGGGTAGGGCACTTGCCTTGCATGTCCCTGGAGCAGTGCCAGGAGTGATCCCTGAGTGCAGAGCCAGGAGTAGCCCCTGAGCATTGCCTGGTGTGGCCCCAAAACAAACAAAAAAATAAGACAAAAAGAAAATAAGGTGGAAATGAGTTGGTAGAACAATTTATTAATTAAGGTTAAGTTTTTGCAGGCTCTGTTTCCAGGCTGGAGAGCTGAAATGGTGAACCGATGAAGAAAAGTTTATCACAATCTTTTGGAACCCGGAAGTGTATCTCACTTGAGAAGGGGTAAGTGGGAAAATCACGTATGCTACGGTTAGATAATTGTCTTGACTTTCAGCTGAGAATTGAAATTGTGCTGCTCTCATAACTTTGTAAAACTAGAAATCCTTTGGTCCCATTTATGAGGTGTGACTCTGTGAAGCTATCCTTAGCTGTGTGTCCCTGCAAGGATCTCCTGAGACAGTGGTGACCAAGGTCTCTCTTCTCCAGCTCTTCCTCAGCTCTTGTACTGTGATTATGAGTTCAGTGGTGACAGAAATCTACAAATAGTGGCTTTTTTGTTTGTTTTGTTTTGGGGCCACACTTGGTTAAGTTCAGGACTTACTCCCGGCTCTGCACTCAGGAATTACTACTGGAGGTGCTCAGGGGATCATATGGTATGTGGGGATTGAGGCTGAGTCCGCTGCATGCAAGGCAGGTGCTCTTCCTGCTGTACTATTAATCTAGCCCCAAATAGTGCCTTTTTTATATCACCGTGTAATAGACCATTACAAAGCTGTTCATGACTGGGTCTCAGTCATATAGTGTTACACCAACCATCCCTCCACCAGTGCACATTTCCCAACACCAGTGTCCCCAGTTTCCCTCCGCTCACCCCAACCTGCCTCTGTGGCAGCCACCCCTCTCTCTCTCTCTCTCTCTCTCTCTCTCTCTCTCTCTCTCTCTCCCTCTCCCCATTGTGGTTTGCAATACAGGCACTTTCAATACCTACTTTCAATAATGAGTTCTAGACTAGCATTACCATTTCCAATTATTGTTGGCAAGCTGGTCCCTTCACTAGCTTACCTAACTTCTGTCCCCCCACACATCTGAGGTAGATTCCAACCATTGACAAATCTTCCTGGTCTTGGATATTAGTCTCATACCCAAATTGCGGCTTTTAAAAGAGTGCCTTCTGGACTGGAGAGATAGATCAGGAGGTAAGGCACTTGACACTTGCCTTGTATGCTGAAGCCTTGTATGCCTTGGCGGCTGAACCTGGCCCAATTCCCAGCACGTATATGGTTCTCCGAGCAGTGCAGAAGGTCATTGCTGAGCACTGCCAGGTGTGCTCCCAAACCCAAATGAAAAAATATATAAATAAACATTGGATTTTATATAAGTCTGGCACTCGACTGAGTCATCAATATCCAGACTTTGTCTTTCTACTCCATTACTCTTCTTTTTTTTGTTGTTGTTGGTTTCTTGCTCCTGTTCGGCAGCTCATTGCTATATACAGGATGACTGCTGTTGTCATCATATATCAGCACTCTTCAAAGCTCAAAATAGAGGGATAAAGTGTTATACCTACATGCATTTTTTGTTTTTTTTTGCTTTTTGGGTCACACCTGGCAATGCTCAGGGATTTCTCCCTGGCTCTGCACTCAGGAATTACTCCTGGCGGTTCTCGGGGGACCATATGGGATGCCGGGGATCGAACCCAGGGCCGCCATGGGTCGGCTGTGTGCAAGGCAAACGCCCTACCCACTGGGCTGCTCGCTCCAGCCTCATACATGCATTTTTATAAGGAAAGAGATATCTTTGTCATCCTTTCCAGCACTTTTTAGGTCTCACTGGTTATAGCTCATAGGAGAGACTGGGGAATCTGTGACAAAGAGCAGTTCTTATCTTTTTTGTTTTTGCTTTTTAGGTCACACTTGGCAATGATCAGGGGTCACTCCTGACCGGTGCTCGGGGGACCATATGGAATGCAGGGATCCAACCTGGGTCAGTCGATGCAAAGGCAAATGCCCTTCTGCTCTGCTATCGCTCTGGCCTATCAAAGAGCAGTTTTTTTTTTTTTTTTTTTTTTTGCTTTTTGGGCCACACCTGGCAATGCTCAGGGGTTTCTCCTGGCTCTGCACTCAGGAATTATTCCTGGCGGTGCTCGGGGACCATATGGGATGCCTGGGATCGAACCCGGGCCTGCATGGGCCTGCGCGTGCAAGGCAAACACCCTCCCCCACTGGGCTATTGCTCCGGCCCTAAAGAGCAGTTTTGACCCATTGTCAGGGGCTGTCAGATTGATGCATTGATTCTTTGAAAAGGTCAGGGTTCTAGAAGAAAAGTTTTCATTTTACAGGACAATGTATAGTTCAAGTATCTTCTTTCTGGAAAGACTGACTCTTCCATGATAAGAAATTACGTTCCTCTTTTCTAGTGTTTGACAAGTACATGACCATATCAGGATTTCAGGTTGAGGGAAACCATTGACTGAGAGACCTCTGGTAATTTGGAGCAACTTCTCCTTGCTGTTGGTAGGTATTACAATGTATATAATACTTACTGTATCTAAAAATCACTTTGTTTTTCATGAAAATAAGAGGTTGACCTGATTTTTATTGTTGTTGAGCCCAGTTACTCCTGGCTCTCTGTTAGGGAGCTGCTTCAGGTGGTTCTTAGGGGACCATGTGGTGCCAGGGATTGAACCTGGGTTCAGATCCTGTATGTTGTGCATGCGCTGAACTCCTTGAGATAGCCCTTAAAACCTGGTTTGAGGTTGTAGATATGCAGTTTCCAACTCATCTAATCCTACGGAAATGGTAAGTGATAAGCTCATCTAATTCTATGGAAAGATTAAGTAGTTGCTTAAAAATAAATTTTGAGGGCTGGTGACTTAAGGCGCTGGCTTGGTGGTTGAATGTATTCCTTAAAATTCAAGGACCTTGAGACCCTGAATTTCATGCTTGGTCACCTCCTGGTGGTACTCCCAGGAACTTGGGGTGCTGTGACTTGATCTTGCAAACTGTGGGGTCAATTCATTGACTCATCTGTCCAGCCCTATCTGTTGTGTTTGATATTTTATCCTATTTGCTTAGGCAGTGTTAGGGGAGAAAAACAGCAGGCAGGTTCAATGAGCCAAAAGGCCCCATGTTGCTGTGGAAAGTCACCGAGGGCTTGTAATCACACACCCCCATCTGGCCTTGGGAAGAAGTTTCACTGCCCCTCCTGTTATTTAGAAACCGCTCGGGTGCACGCAGGGCATACTGATGTTTAGAACATTCAGGGACATAATAATACAAGTTGTCTGTGCAACTTGAGCAATGTCGTTCTTTGAATCATGTTAAATTTGCGCAGATTATGGCGTGAATTATGCCTATATAATCTAAAGCTTCCCCTTACTCAGGGTCTTGCCTTGGCCTGCGTGCCTAAGAGCTTGACCCCAGCTAGCTGGCTTAATAAACTCCGCTTGCCTTTTGCATTACTGGCTGGTTTCTTTGTGATTCCTAAGAACTTGCGACTCTGGACCCTAACAGCAGTATATGGAATTTTTACTTTGTATTTTTACTTTTAATTTTTACTTTGTATTTTTTAATTCTGTGGAGACTTAAGTGGTCATAGAAGCCCCTAGTCAAACAGGGCGTTCAAACCCAATACATAAAGATCCTTCGTGAACTATATCACGGTTTCACCACCAGGATCTCACCATTCTACAGGGAAGTGATCATCGACGTCAAAAGAGGAGTTCTGCAGGGTGATACCATTTCACCAAAACTCTTCAGCGCCACCCTCAAAATCATCATGTGACAATTAGAATGGGGAAAAAATGGGAGTGAATATAGACGGCCGGCAAATACACCACCTACGCTTCGCTGATGATGCCGTTCTAATAACACCAAACATCAGCCAAGTGGCACAAATGCTGGCAGATTTGACCGAGAATGTGGAAAGATAGGTCTACAGCTGAATCTGAAGAAAACTATGTTTATGAAAAATGAACTAGTTCCAGAGGCCCCATTCACTTTCAATGGAACAAACATCTCTGAATGCAACAGCTATGTGTACCTAGGTCGAGAAGTCAACATGATGAATGACCTAAAACCTGAGTTGCGCAGGAGAAGAGCGGCATGGACTGCCTTCAAAAACATCGAAACAATAGTCAAAAGAACAAAGAACCTCCGGCTCCGGGCACAACTCTTTGACTCCGCTGTTCTCCCTGCATTGACATACACCTCAGAGAGGCGAAAGCAGGATGAGAAAACCATTCGGGTCTCCCAAAGAGGAATCGAAAGAGCCATGTTTGGAATATCACGCCTCACTCAAGTGAGAGAGGGAATTCGGAGTTCCGACCTCCATGGCTATTCTAAAATCAAGAACACTGTCTCATCTGCCAGAACATCGAAAATCAGATGGGCTGGTCATATAATGCGATCTGGAGACGACCGTTGGACTAGAGCTGTTACCTATGGGATCCCACGGGACGCCAAAAGATCGCTTGGCCACCCACCTGCAAGATGGTCAAACTTCCTTATCAGGACCCTAAACAAACAGTTAGAAGCTCTTAATATCCCCGAAACAGACAGGCCATTCGGCTACACTGGCACGTGATAGGGTCAAATGGAAACATTACTGGCGCCCACTCAAGCAAATAACGGGATATCAAGTGATCAAGTGATTTTTTTAATTGTGATCTATTTTTTCATGCAATCCCCCTGTATCTGCACATTCACAGTACAGACCAGGCACAGGGGCTGGGCTAAGGCGCATATAGGATTATGCCACAGCCTGTTGTACTCTGGGCTTACTCCTGTCTCTGCAATCAGGGATCACTTCTGGTGGGCTCAGGGAACCATATGTGGTGGGATGGTTCAACCTGTCCTTATCTTATGCTTTGGAGGAAGGAAAAAATTCAGAACACCTTTCCCAACGATGGAACTTGTTTGTCTTTTCTTCATTTTGAATTCTGCTCTTACTTTTCTGGACTGGTTTTACTGAGCCCCACCCTGCTCTGCCCCTGACAAGGAGCACAGGACATGGCAGTGCTCTCTTGGGAATCAGATTTTTGTTGGTGGAGCCTATTGCCCTTCCCAAGACTGTCTTTCCTTACATTCTAGTCTCTTCTACCAGTAAATGCCCACTTAAGGGTCCAGGGTTTGCCTCAGCAAACCTGAGCAGGAGACAGTGGCCCCTTCTGCCTAGGAGTTCACACAGTGCTGGAATGGGCTGGCTCTCAGCACCAGTCTGTGAAACGTTCTTTGAATGG
The DNA here is from genome assembly GCA_021461705.1 of Cryptotis parvus. Taxonomy (NCBI): domain Eukaryota; kingdom Metazoa; phylum Chordata; class Mammalia; order Eulipotyphla; family Soricidae; genus Cryptotis; species Cryptotis parvus. The sequence continues at coordinate 17,884 of JAJIBD010031418.1, forward strand.
GTTCCTTCTCCAAAGGGGAAGGGAGCTTTCCTTGTCAGTAGTACAGCTGGGGTAGTGGGAGAAGGGCAGGAAGCACAGGTAGCACAAGGCCCTTCATCTGTTTAGGTCTTCCAATGCCCTGAGGTGCTGACTGCCCCCCAGGTGTTTAGCCTCAGTCTGTTTGGTCCTCAGCACCAAGCCAGGGAGTAACCCTCACTCCCAAGCCCACCCAAGCACAGCTGAGTATGGCCTCAAAACAAAAAGCCACTTCTAGTACTTCATCAAATAAGGGTATTGGATCCAAAACTTTCCCCAAAGAAGCTCACAGGAGGAGAAACAAGCAGCAGAGATCAGCAAAGCAAAACAACCAAACAGATCAGAACCCTCCTTTGCTGCAGCCCCTAAGGAACAGCTGTCTGTGCTGGCATTGAGAGCTCAGCTGCTCCTCTGCTGCCCTCTAGCGTTCAGTAGAGAGGTTGACCAGCTCCTGGGTTTCCCTCAGCTTCACCTGGACGCACACAGCTGCTCCTCTGCTGCCCTCTAGTGTTCAGTAGAGTGGTTGACCAGCTCCTGGGTTTCCCTCAGCTTCACCTGGATGCACACACGCTGCTCTGCTGCCCTCTAGCGTTCAGTAGAGAGGTTGACCAGCTCCTGGGTTTCCCTCAGCTTCACCTGGATGCACACAGCTGCTCCTCTGCTGCCCTCTAGCGTTCAGTAGAGAGGTTGACCAGCTCCTGGGTTTCCCTCAGCTTCACCTTGATGCACACAGCTGCTGCTCTGCTGCCCTCTAGCGTTTGGTAGAGAGGTTGACCAGCTCCTGGGTTTCCCTCAGCT
>JAJIBD010031419.1:0-11582 GCA_021461705.1 Cryptotis parvus
AATGCAAATAAATGCAGTCATTCTATATCTGTCTTTTTCCTTCTGGTGATTTCACTCAACCTGATCCTCTCCATGTTCATCCATTTATAGGCAAAATTTCATAACTCGTTTTTCCTAATAGCTGCATAGTATTCCATTGTGTAGATATACCAAAGTTTTTTTTTTATCCAGTCATCAGTTCTCGGGCACTCTGGTTGTTTCCAGATTCTGGCTATTGTGAATAGTGCTGATATGAAAATAAAAGTGCAGATGGTGTTTCTGTTGTGTGTTTTTTACTTTCCAGGGTATATCCCCAGGAGTGGTATAGCTGGGTCAAATGGGAGCTCAATTCTAGTTTTTGGAGGAATGTCCATATTGTTTTCCAAAAATGAATGAGGAGTCCCCTTCTCCCCCCATCCATGCCAGCACTTGTTGTTCTTGCTCTTTTGGATATGCGCCAGTCTCTGTGGTGTGAGGTGATATCTCATTGTTGTTTTGATTTGCATCTCTCTGATGATTAATGATGATGAGCAATTTTTCATATGTCTTTTGGCCTTTAGAATTTCTTCCTTGTCAAAGTTTCTGTTCATTTCTTTCCCCATTTTTTGATGGGGTTGGCTAATTTCTTCTTGTAAAGTTCTACCAGTGCCTGATATATCCTGGATATTAATCCCCTTATCAGATGGATGTTGGGTGAATATTCTTTCCCATTCTGTGGACTGTCTTTGTATCTTGGTCACTGTTTCTTTTGAGGTGCAGAAGCTTTTTAGTTTCATATAGTCTCATCTTTGCTTCTAGTTTGCTTTGTTAGTGGTGTTTCATCTTTGAAGATGCTTTTAGCTTCATTGTCGTGGGAGTTTTTCCTATATTTTCTTTGGCGTACTTTATGGATTCAGGTCTGATATTGAGATCTTTTAATCCATTTTGAGCTGATTTTTGTACATGGTGTTAGAGGTCCAAATTCATTTTTACAAGTAGCTTCCCAGTTTTCCCAGCACCACTTGTTGAAGAGAATTTCTTTGCTCCATTTCATACTTTTTTGCTCCTTTATCAAAGATTAAATGATCATATATTTGAGACTGGGTATCAGGATACTCAACTCTATTCCATAGGTCCACAGGTCTGTTTTTTATTCCAATACCATGCTGTTTTAATTACTACTGCTTTTTAGTACAGTTTGAAGTTGGAAAAGGTGATGCATCTCATCTTCTTTTTCCCAGGGATTGCTTTAACTATTCGTGGGGGTATATTATTCCATCCAAATTTCAGGAGTGTTTGGTCAATTTCTTTGAAGAATGTCATGGGTATTCTTATAGGATCTTTTTTTTTTTGGGGATCAGGAAAATAAACATTTTTGTTACTGGTTTTGGCATATTGAACACGCACGGGATGTCAAAAGATCACGTGGCCGCCCACCTACAAGATGGTCAGACTTCCTTGTCAAGACCCTGAAGGAACGGTTTGAGGCTCTTCATATTCCTGAATCAACCAGATGCCATTGGGCTACATTGGAGCGTGATAGGGTCCAATGGAAATGTTACTGACAACCACTTACAGCAAATCGATGAATAATGGGATTCAAGTAATCAAGTGATTCTTACAGGAACTGCATTGGATCTATATAAAACTCTAGGGAGTATTACCATTTTGACAACGTTGATTCTCCCGATCCATGAGCATGGAATGTGTTTTCATTTCCTTGTGTCCTCTTCTATTTCTTGAAGCAGGGTTTTTTTTTTTTTTAATTTTTATTTTTTTTTTTTTTTTTTAAGTATTTTATTATACCACCGTGAGATATACAAATAAAAAAGATATATAATTAAAAAGTTCATGTTTGGGTTTTGGTCATACAGTGTTTCAGCACCCGTCCCTCCACCAAGTGCCCATCTCCATACAAATAAAAAAGATATACAATTAAAAAAGTTCATGTTTGGGTTTTGGTCATACAGTGTTTCAGCACCCGTCCCTCCACCAGTGCCCATCTCCCACCAACAACATCCCGGTTCCCTCCCCTTCCCCAGCCCTGCTCCATGGCAGGTTCTTTATTTCTTTGCCTTTCTCTCTCTTTTCTCTTTTTCCTTCCCTTCCAGACTATGGATTACAGAACATACATTAAAAGGTTGTCATGTGAATCCTTTTTGCCTCTATTTCATGCTCAGTTCTAGGTTGGCATTAGTACCCTCGACTATTATTAGCACCCTGTTCCATTTTCTGTCTTTCCTAAACTCTGACTCCCACACGTTTGTGATAATTTCCACCTTTGACAAGACCTCCCGATATATGCTTCACTTGACCTTGGATATTGGTATCATAATATGTACATATATATTTATGCCATGCAAATAAATGCAGTCATTCTGTATCTGTCTCTCTCCTTCTGGCTAATTTCGCTCAACATAATCTTCTCCATGTCCATCCATTTATAGGCAAATTTTATAACTTCATTTTTCCTAACAGCTGCATAGTATTCCATTGTGTAGATGTACCAAAGCTTCTTTATCCAGTCATCGATTTTCGGGCACTCTGGTTGCTTCCAGATTCTGGCTATTGTGAATAATGCTGCTATGAACATAAAAGTAGGGATGGTGTTTCCGCTGCGTATTTTTGGGTTTCCCAGAGTAGATTCCCAGGAGTGGTATGGCTGGGTCAAATGGGAGTTCAATTTCTAGTCTTTGGAGGAAAGTCCATATTGTTTTTCCAGAAAGGCTGTACCAGCCAGCATTCCCACCAACAATGGATGAGTGTCCCCTTTTCCCCACATCCACGCCAGCACTTGTTGTTCTTGCTCTTTTGAATATGTGCCAGTCTCTGTGGTATAAAGTGGTATCTCATTGTTGTTTTGATTTGCATCTCTCTGATGATTAGTGATGATGGTTTTTTTTTTTTTTTGTGAGCATTTTTCATATGTTTTTTTGCCATTCGAATTTCTTCCTTGCTGAAGTTTCTGTTCATTTCTTCTCCCCATTTTTTGATGGGGTTGTTTGTTTTCTTCTTGTAAAGTTCTACCAGTGCCTGATATATCCTGGATATTAACCCCTTATCAGATGGGTATTGGGTGAATATTCTTTCCCATTCTGTGGACTGCTTTTTGTATCTTAGTCACTGTTTCTTTTGAGGTGCAGAAGCTTTTTTAGTTTCATGTAGTCCCATATGTTTATCTTTTCTTCTAGTTGCTTTGTTAGTGATGTTTCACCTTTGAAGATGCCTTTAGCTTCAATGTCGTGGAGGGTTTTTCCTATATTTTCTTCAATGTACTTTTATGGATTCAAGTCTGATATTGAGATCTTTAATCCATTTTGATCTGATTTTTGTGCATGGTGTTAGACACAGGTCCAAATTCATTTTTTACATGTTGCTGCCCAGTTTTCCCAACACCACTTGTTGAAGAGGCTTTCCCTTACTCCATTTTAGACTCATTGCACCTTTATCAAAGATTAAATGATCATGTGTTTGAGGTTGGGTGTCAGGATACTCAATTCTATTCCATAGGTCCACAGGTCTGTTTTTATTCCAATACCATGCTGTTTTAATTACTACTGCCTTGTAGTACAGTTTGAAGTTGGGAAAGGTGATGCCTCCCATCTTCTTTTTCCCGAGGATTGCTTTAGCTATCCTTGGGGGTTTATTGTTCCATACAAATTTCAGGAGTGGTTGGTCAATTTCTTTGAAGAATGTCATGGGTATCCTCATAGGGACTGCATTGAATCTGTACAGAGCTCTAGGGAGTATTACCATTTTGACAATGTTGATTCTCCCCATCCATGAACAGGGAACGTGTTTCCATTTCCTTGTGTCCTCTTTTATCTCTTGGAGCAGTGTCTTGTAGTTTTCTTTGTACAGGTCCTTTACATACTTGGGTAAGTTGATTCCTAGGTATTTGATTTTCTGTGGCACAATTGTGAATGGAATAGTTTCCTTAATATCCTTTTTCTTCTCTTTTGTTATTTGTATATAGGAAAGCCACTGACTTTTGGGTGTTGATTTTGTATCCTGCCACTCTACTATATGCGTCTATTGTTTCTAGGAGTTTTTTTGGTAGAGAGTTTAGGGTTCTCCAGGTATAATATCATGTCATCTGCAAATAATGATAGCTTGACTTCTTCCTTGCCTATCTGGATGCCCTTGATGTCCTTTTCTTCTCTGATTGCTATGGCAAGTACTTCCAGTACTATATTGAATAAAAAGAGGTGAGAGGGGGCAACCTTGTCTTGTCCCTGATCTCAGGGGAAGGCTTTCAACTTTTCCCCCATTGAGAATGATGCTTGCTGTGGGCTTTTGGTAGATGGCTGTAACTATCTTGAGGAAAGTCCCTTCAATTCCCATTTTCTGGAGGGTTTTTTTAATCATGAGCGGGTGCTGGATCTTGTCAAATGATGAAGCAGGGTTTTATAGTTTTCTTTGTACAGATCCTTTTACTCTTCATTAAGCTGATTCCTGGGTATTTGATTTTCCGTGGCATAATTGTGAATGGGATCATTTTTTAACATCCATTTCTTCTCTTTTATTATTTGTATATGGAAAGCCCCTGACTTTTTGGGGATTGACTTTGTCCTAGGATGATCATTCTCTGGGCTGAAAACTCTGTCACTCTCTGAGAATGGGATATGTTCCTTCCCTTCTGAGTGAGCCCAAGAAGCTGCCACACCCACAGATACTGGAGTGTATGAACAGTGACACCTCCTCAAACTTCCCAGTACTGACAGTCCAATAGGAGTACAGCAAATTTGATAGAAAAGGTTGTGTAGAACCCACTAAACTCTAAGTGGCAACAACAATAATACAGAAGCTTAACTACAGTAATCAGCTCAGTAAATTCTCCTACAATGGCTTTAGTAACACCATTCTAGGATACAATGACCACAAATTGACATTTATTTATCTATTTTCTGATCACTCTATTTGCCATTTTGTTGTAACAAGCAATCTGAAGCAAATTTGTGCCTGCTAAGGAGGCAGAGCTGTGGGGTCAGTAGGAAAGTAAAGGTTTGGAAGATCACACTGGTGGTGGAGTACTGAATGCCTGAAATAACTTTGTATTATGAACAGCTTTGTAAATCATGATGTGTAAAATAGAAAACAAATAGTTTTAAAGGAGCATGTCACTTTAGACATGCAGAGTGAAAAGCCCCTTCAGGGAAGTTGCCTCTACTGCATGGAAATGGGACTTGAGGGATATTTAGTGTTGTCTTTTCTGACTTGGGGCCCATACCGGTAGTGCTTAGTGTCTACTCCTGGCTCTTCTCTAGGATTGCTCTGATGGTACTTAGGGAACCATCTGTGATGCCCCAAGATAAAACAGAGCTCCACAGCTGAATGCAAGACTTACCCTGTACTATCTCTCAACCTGAGGCTGAATGGTTCTTCAATCTGCCCCATGAAGTTCTCCCTTGTCCATTGATGGCATAGTGTCTGTGTCAGTGGGTGCCCTAATGTTAGAGAAGGGACATGTTTTAGTGTGTGTGTGTGTGTGTGTGTGTGTGTTTGTGTTATACCCAGCGATGCACGGGGGTTACTCCTTGCTCTGCACTCCAGGGTATTCTGGTGGTGCTTTCAGGGAACACGTAGGATGCTGGGGATTGAACCTGGGTTAGTCTTGCAAGGCAAATGCCCTACCCTCTGTATTATCTCTCTGACACCCATATCAGGAATATTGAGGAGTTCCCAGAGGCTTGCTTGCACCGGCCTCTGTGCTAACATTCCTGGAAATCTGGAGGATGACAGGAAAATAGTCTCTGAGATGCACTGCTTCCTGTATAGAAACAACTTTGTCTGTGCAGAGGGACTCAAGGAGCGGCTTAAGCCAGACAGCCTTAGTCACCCTCAATACCTATGACAACTTGCCATCTGATCTCAGTATCAAGTACCAGAAACTTTCCCTGACAAATTACTTTTCCTCCTACTGCTCAGACCCGGTCTCATTTATTTCACACCCTGTCGCTAAGCTCTGAGCTGAGTTCTGTCCAAACAACTCTATCATTATGACTCACAACCTTATAGCACCAACCCTGATTTAGAACATCTTATTCAGGGGATCATCTTCTTATGAATTCTGAGCAAATGCAGAATGGTTGGCAATCCCGCCCGCACCCCTACACTTACACACACACACACACACACACACACACACACAACACACCATACACACGCAGAGCTCACACTATTCTGAGTGGCCGCTGTTATCTCATGTTTACTCTTTATTCTCTTTATTCCAAGCTGGGCGCGGACAATGGGCCATAATACAGCTCTAGTGTTCTATGACTCAAAAATGCTTTCTGTCACTTCTGAATCTAAGAAATTTCTGGAGGGCCGGGGCGATGGCCCGGCAGGGAGGCGTTTGCCTTGCTGCGACCGGCCTGTGCCGGCCAGGTTGATCCCGAGCCTCCCCATATGGTCCCCGAGCACCGCCTGGGAGTAATTCCTGAGTGCGCCAGGGGAGTAACCCCTGAGCATTGCCGGGTGTGACGAAAATAAAAAAAAAACTAATTTCTGGGGACCCGAAATAAAAAAAAACCCAAATTCTAGAGAGGCCCTCCACCATCACCAGGAATGACCGTGAAATCTGCACACATTACTAAAGTCCTCCAGGAGGTTTTGGCGTCCCAAATTTGGGAAATTTTGGCATTTAGGTGAGAAATTAAAACAGACTTGGGTTTCTGGACAAAGTGATACCTATGCCAGGGTGCTGTAGAGGTGAGGTAGGTTTGTAAGGAGGAGTCAAGCTCTGTTTACAGAGGACCAACTCTAACCAGCACTCTGGGATAGCCGATTACCATTAGGAACTGAGAGAAAAAAAAGTCCCAAGGGATTAAAAGTGCCTTGGTACTCATTCTAGGGCCTGTTAACTGCCAGCCAGAAAAGTTGCTTTGGCTGCAGGATTTGGAACTGGACTGTTTCCTGCCTCAAGCAAAAGTAATAACCCTTAGTCATATAAAGAGGCCCGTCATGGTTAATAGAGCTTCATTCTCTCAGTCCTGGCGAATTCCCAGCCACCGTAAAGCCGTGGTGAGACTGGCTCTTTGGGAAGGGATTGTCCTGTTTTCTGAGGCCCTTGCCTGACTGGAAATCGTGCTTAGAGACTGCTTTGGGTGGCCTGAGTAATATCACATAAGTGACCACAGGACCTCCTCTGGAGTCTGGAGTTAGACTGAGTCTTCCAGCGTTCCTTTCTCCATTGCTTTTAAAGCAGGTCACACCCTGGTCACTTGCTCCAATGTCCCCTTCCTTCCTCCCCTGGACTCTCCCTCTCTGTTTGAGAGATTTTTAGGCCAGAGTTACACCTCACTGGTCAGTTCGGCATTGCATTTTAGTGAGTCCGCTAACGGCTGCCAAGAGTGAGCTGTACCATCTGCTCAGAGCCTGGTACGGGATTTTCCATGGATTCTGAGCACAACCACTCTTTTTTTGGGTAGTCTCCCCAGGGGTCCTGTCCGAACCTCTAGGGACAGCATCTGTATGAGGAGAGCAAAGTAACCCCATACAGCCCTACACCTTTCCCTGCCTGTGGGAACACCGGGCTGGGCACTGTGGAGTCAGGCAAGTCAGTTTCCAGCAGGAGAAAGGGCGAAAAGCAGAGGCAGGGAGGAAAGGCTGTTGACAAAAGGCGCCTTTGTGCCCGCTCCCTAACACATGACACAAGCAATCCTACCTGCGCCTCCAAGAAGCACCAAACTCATCTTGCCTGGGGTGGAAAGGTGCTGATACACAGGGGACGAAGCTTGGGGCTCAGAGCCCTCCTGACTTGAGGATAAAAGTGAAACTCACGTGCTTTGAGGAGTCTGAGACTTAGAGACGGATACCTCATTGTCCTTGCACTGGAAGGATGAGAGGAGTAGAGGAGATATTCTCTTCCACGGCGGCCTCAGTAAGTGCCACTGCAAAAGTAAACGGATCTTTCACTTCCCCGTTGAATTAATTCAATATGCTCTTCTTCCTCATCCGATTGACCCGGGAGAAACACTTTGCTACCTAAGTGAAGGGTTCTAAATCCTTACTTTCTTCCTTCCTCCACAATCCCAGCCCAGTCAGCGTAATCTAGAAATATTTTTCCATTTAATCCTCCCCGTAGTGAGTCTCCCACTTCCCCAATGCTTCATCCCTCAGCAGGTTCAGCGCTATTGGGAGATACAGCTACATAAACCTTGGTATCTCCGACCCGGGCAACTCTACAGACCATCCTGTTCACATGAATGCCAGAATTCTCTTCCCTAAAGCGAGCCTTTTGAAAATAGCTCAGCAATGCTTGCTTTGCTTACAACTTTCAATGAGGCCTGACACTCTGAATAACGCCAGGTTCCTTGGCAAGGATGCTTTACGAACCCCTTCCCTGTCTACACTGCTTAACTATTCCAGCCACATTTTCTTGTCAAACCGTCTACGCAGAGAGAAATCGCTCTTTAATTTATTTGTGGTTCCTGTGACATATATCAGATCCTGTATTAAACTCTGAAGAGTATGCAGAGAGAGAAGCAAGATGATCATGTTCATGCAACACCTAGGGCTGAACAAGGGGGCGGTGGGTAAATATGAGTTGGAGGTTGGTTGATAGGGAGAGATGGTAGAAGCTAGATTCCAAGGTGAAAGGAGTAATTGTGTGTTTAGCCATGGACGGGAAGGGGGGGGACTCAGCGTGATGGGAGGGAAGAAGCAGAGGAATGAAATCAGGTCACAGAATCGCTCAAGAAGATTCCATGTAAAGTCCACCTAGTTGACTTTTACCTAAGAGGGTAACAGAGCCCAGAAACATGTTTAACACATTTTTTTTTTTTTTTTTTTTAAATTTTTTTTATTATACCACCGTGAGACATACAATTACAAAGGTGTTCATAATTGGTTCTTGGTAATACAGTATTCCAGCACCCATCCCTCCACCAGTGCCCCATTTCCACCACCAATGTCCCCCCCCCCTCCGCCCCCCCAGGCCGCCTTAATAGCAGGTACCCCAGTTTCCTCTCTTTCTCTCTCTCTCTCTCTCTCTGTCTCTGCATCTCTCTCCCTCTTATTTTTACACATTGTGGCTAGCCCTGCAGATATTTAGGAGTTTATCACTTAAGTCTCTTTGTGTATATTCAGTGGTGAGTTTTTAATCTGCCATTACCATTTCCCACATTTAGTAAAACACTGGTATCTATTTATATCCTATTAATGAATGCAGTCATTCTATATCTGTCCTTTTCCTTCTGACTAATTTCACTCCAGCATGATAGTCTCCATGTCCATCCATTTGCAGGTAAATTTCATAATTTCATCTTTTCTGACAGCCGCATAGTATTCCATAGTGTAGATGAACCACAGTTTCTTTAGCCAGTCCTCTGTTCTCGGGCATTTAGGTTGTTTCAGATTCTAGCTATAGTGAATAGCGCAGAGATGAATAAAGAAGTACAGATAGTGTTTCTGCTATGTGTTTTTCGGTCTCTAGGGTATATTCCCAGGAGTGCTATTGCTGGATCAAATGGGAGCTCAATATCCTAGCTTTCGGAGGAATGCCCATATTGTTTTCAAAGAGGCTGGACCAGTCGGCACTCCCACCAGCAGTGGATGAGAGTCCCTTTTTTCCCCACATCCACGCCAGCACCGGTTTGTTCTTGCTGTTTTTGGATGTGTGCCAGTCTCTGTGGGGTGAGATGGTACCTCACATTGTTGTTTTTTGATTTGCATCTCCCTGATGATTAAAGATGAAGAGCACTTTTTCATATGCCTTTTTGGCCATTCAATTTCTTCTTTTTTGGAAGCTTCTGTTCATTTCTTCTCCCCATTTTTGATGGGGTTGGCTGTTTTTTCTTGTGGAGTGCTACCAGTGCCTGATATATCCTGGATATTAACCCCTTGTCAGATGGGTATTTGGGTTTTAACACATTTTGAAAAAAAAACTTCTGGAGGAGCTGCAGTTGGAATGGGTAGGAAGCGATTCATAGCTCTAAATCACCAAATGCCTTTTTATCTCAGTACCTCAGGCCAAGATTTTTCCAACCATCTTGAATGCTTGATTGTTCTCCCTACTACATGAAGCTCCATACCCAACTTGCTGGCATCACATTTCAAAGGGAGCCCAGAGAAAGGGGGTCCAGCGAGCCCATTTTTCCGGATGGCGTGTTTGCCTTGCACATAGCCCACCACGAGTTGATCCCCCAGCATCCCATATAGTCTCACAAAGGGCTACGCGGGAAGTAATTCATGAGTGTAGAGCCGGGAGTAATCCTTGAGCTTGTGCCAGGTGTAATCCAAAGCTTAAAAATAAAAAAGTCTCAAAACCTTTGGAGTCATCCAGTCTCTGCTTCAACCTCTCTGCATGCGTTGAGCTAGATACAGATTTGTTTTGTTGTTCTTTCATAGCATTTCCATATTGCTTTAGTATACCAGTTTGTTTGTCCATTAGTAAGCTGGCGAAGGTTTATATGGGAATGTGGTCTGTGTTCCTTTCTGCATTCTATCTATCCTAAGTTTTGGCTTTAAGCATGTTCTCTAAATGGTTGGCTTTATAAAGGGATAACATGGAAAATCTGATTCAAGGCCTCTGTTTTATGTCTGGGATTACCCTTGCAAAGAAACCATTACTAGTTATGGTCTAGAATGTGGTATAGTCTACACCAGCATTTCTCAACCTTTTGTATCAGACATTGGCCTTCTTCTGAATTTAGCGCTGCTTCCCTCCTACCCCCACCTCACACACACACATACACACACACACAGAAACATACACTATTCTACTGGTTGGCCCTTCAATCACATGCCATAGCTCACCGTTTATACAAATTTTGCCTCCTAGTTCCGCAAGTATCCTGGAGGACCTATAGGGGACCATATGGTTTTGATTAAAAAATACTGGTCCCTAGAGGGCAGTGCTCAATAATCCATCCCTTCTGATGGTTTTTATAAATAAAGATTTTTTTCTTGTTGTCTTGGGGGCCACACCCAGCTTTGTGCTCAGGGATCTCCTCCTGACAGGGTTCACATGGGAGCACTAGGAATTGAATCAAGGTCAGCCACAGAATACAAAAAAACTTCATCACCTGCTGTATTATCTCTCCAGATGTGCAAATAAAGTTTATTGGCATACCCAGAGACATACAAATACCCTCTGTGAGCACCTTTAATCTTGGCAACATCTTGCCATCTGTGTTAGAGATGGTGCATGGCCTTCATTCTGAACCCTAGAAACTTCACACACGGGTCCTTTCTCACATAGCACAGCTTACATTTCAACCGAAAAATCCTCTCACCGAAGGAAAGAAAGAAACTCTAAGCATCCTCACTTGATCTTTTTGTGATACAGAGAACCATGGATTTAGGCAAAGTACTGAATTTGTCAAGTCTATATATAGGTGAGAAACTTGCATGATTGAAGAAAGCTTCATAACAAAATAGGCTCTGTAGTGTGTAAAAATGGGTAGAAGCCCTTTTCACCAAAGCACTATCAGGAGTAAATTGTTTCAGTGATTAAAGGTGTAAAATGACAGTAAACACACCGAATTTTCTTTTTAAGAAAATTTTTATTTTTACAAATTTACAAAGATATACAATTAAAAGAAGTTCATATTTGAGTTTTTGGTCATGCACAGTGTTCAGCACCTATCCACCACCGGTGCCCCATCTTCCACCACCAACGT
>JAJIBD010031420.1:0-124736 GCA_021461705.1 Cryptotis parvus
GTGATATCTCATTGTTGTTTTGATTTGCATCTCTCTGATGATTAATGATGATGAGCAATTTTCATATGTCTTTTGGCCTTTTAGAAATTTCTTCCCTTGTCAAAGTTTCTGTTCATTTCTTTTCCCCCATTTTTTGATGGGGGTGGCTAATTTCTTCTTGTAAAGTTCTACCAGTGCCTGATATATCCTGGATATTAATCCCTTATCAGATGGATGTTGGGTGAATATTCTTTCCCATTCTGTGGACTGTCTTTGTATCTTGGTCACTGTTTCTTTTGAGGTGCAGAAGCTTTTTAGTTTCATATAGTCTCATCTTTTGCTTCTAGTTGCTTTGTTAGTGGTGTTTCATCTTTGAAGATGCTTTTAGCTTCATTGTCGTGGAGAGTTTTTCCTATATTTTCTTTGACGTACTTTATGGATTCAGGTCTGATATTGAGATCTTTAATCCATTTTGAGCTGATTTTTGTACATGGTGTTAGAGGTCCAAATTCATTTTTTACAAGTAGCTTCCAGTTTCCCAGCACCACTTGTTGAAGAGAATTTCTTTGCTCCATTTCATACTTTTTTTGCTCCTTTTATCAAAGATTAAATGATCATATATTTGAGACTGGGTATCAGGATACTCAACTCTATTCCATAGGTCCACAGGTCTGTTTTTATTCCAATACCATGCTGTTTTAATTACTACTGCTTTTAAGTACAGTTTGAAGTTGGAAAAGGTGATGCATCTCATCTTCTTTTTTCCCAGGGATTGCTTTAACTATTCGGTGGGGGTATATTATTCCATCCAAATTTCAGGGAGTGTTTGGTCAATTTCTTTGAAGAATGTCATGGGTATTCTTATAGGATCTTTTTTTTTTTGAGGGATCAGGAAAATAAACATTTTTGTTACTGGTTTTGGCATATTGAACACGCACGGGATGTCAAAAGATCACGTGGCCGCCCACCTACAAGATGGTCAGACTTCCTTGTCAAGACCCTGAAGGGAACGGTTTGAGGCTCTTCATATTCCTGAATCAACCAGATGCCATTGGGCTACATTGGAACGTGATAGGGTCCAATGGAAATGTTACTGACAACCACTCGAGCAAATCGATGAATAATGGGATTCAAGTAATCAAGTGATTCTTACAGGAACTGCATTGGATCTATATAAAACTCTAGGGAGTATTACCATTTTGACAACGTTGATTCTCCCGATCCATGAGCATGGAATGTGTTTTCATTTCCTTGTGTCCTCTTCTATTTCTTGAAGCAGGGTTTTATTTTTTTTTAATTTTTATTTTTTTTATTTTTTTTAAAGTATTTTATTATAACACCGTGAGATATACAAATAAAAAGATATATAATTAAAAAGTTCATGTTTGGGTTTTGGTCATACAGTGTTTCAGCACCCGTCCCTCCACCAGTGCCCATCTCCATACAAATAAAAAGATATACAATTAAAAAGTTCATGTTTGGGTTTTGGTCATACAGTGTTTCAGCACCCGTCCCTCCACCAGTGCCCATCTCCCCACCAACAACATCCCCGGTTCCCTCCCCCCCTTCCCCAGCCCTGCTCCATGGCAGGTTCTTTTATTTCTTTGCCTTTCTCTCTCTTTCTCTTTTCCTTCTCCCCTTCTAGACTATGGATTACAGAACATACATTAAAAGGTTGTCATGTGAATCCTTTTGCCTCTATTTCATGCTCAGTTCTAGGTTGGCATTAGTACCCCTCGACTATTATTAGCACCCTGTTCCATTTTCTGTCTCTTCCTAAACTCTGACTCCCACACGCTTGTGATAATTTCCACCTTTGACAAGACCTCCTCTGATATATGCTTCACTTGACCTTGGATATTGGTATCATAATATGTACATATATATTTATGCCATGCAAATAAATGCAGTCATTCTGTATCTGTCTCTCTCCTTCTGGCTAATTTCGCTCAACATAATCTCTCTCCATGTCCATCCATTTATAGGCAAATTTTATAACTTCATTTTTCCTAACAGCTGCATAGTATTCCATTGTGTAGATGTACCAAAGCTTCTTTATCCAGTCATCGATTTTCGGGCACTCTGGTTGCTTCCAGATTCTGGCTATTGTGAATAATGCTGCTATGAACATAAAAGTAGGGATGGTGTTTCCGCTGCGTATTTTTTGGTTTCCCAGAGTAGATTCCCAGGAGTGGTATGGCTGGGTCAAATGGGAGTTCAATTTCTAGTCTTTGGAGGAAAGTCCATATTGTTTTCTCCAGAAAGGCTGTACCAGCCGGCATTCCCACCAACAATGGATGAGTGTCCCCCTTTTCCCCACATCCAGGCCAGCACTTGTTGTTCTTGCTCTTTTGAATATGTGCCAGTCTCTGTGGTGTAAAGTGGTATCTCATTGTTGTTTTGATTTGCATCTCTCTGATGATTAGTGATGATGAGCATTTTTTCTTTTTTTTTTTTTGATGAGCATTTTTTCATATGTTTTTTTGGCCATTCGAATTTCTTCCCTTGCTGAAGTTTCTGTTCATTTCTTCTCCCCATTTTTTGATGGGGTTGTTTGTTTTCTTCTTGTAAAGTTCTACCAGTGCCTGATATATCCTGGATATTAACCCCTTATTAGATGGGTATTGGGTGAATATTCTTTTCCCATTCTGTGGACTGCTTTTGTATCTTAGTCACTGTTTCTTTTGAGGTGCAGAAACTTTTTAGTTTCATGTAGTCCCATATGTTTATCTTTTCTTCTAGTTGCTTTGTTAGTGATGTTTCACCTTTGAAGATGCCCCTTTAGCTTCAATGTCGTGGAGGGTTTTTTCCTATATTTTCTTCAATGTACTTTTATGGATTCAAGTCTGATATTGAGATCTTTAATCCATTTTGATCTGATTTTTGTGCATGGTGTTAGACACAGGTCCAAATTCATTTTTTTACATGTTGCTGCCCAGTTTTCCCAACACCACTTGTTGAAGAGGCTTTCCTTACTCCATTTTAGACTCCATTGCACCTTTATCAAAGATTAAATGATCATGTGTTTGAGGTTGGGTGTCAGGATACTAAATTCTATTCCATAGGTCCACAGGTCTGTTTTTATTCCAATATCATGCTGTTTTAATTACTACTGCCTTGTAGTACAGTTTGAAGTTGGGAAAGGTGATGCCTCCCATCTTCTTTTTTCCCGAGGATTGCTTTAGCTATCCTTGGGGGTTTATTGTTCCATACAAATTTCAGGAGTGGTTGGTCAGTTTCTTTGAAGAATGTCATGGGTATTCTTATAGGGACTGCATTGAATCTGTACAGAGCTCTAGGGAGTATTACCATTTTGACAATGTTGATTCTCCCTATCCATGAGCAGGGAATGTGTTTCCATTTCCTTGTGTCCTCTTTTATCTCTTGGAGCAGTGTCTTGTAGTTTTCTTTGTACAGGTCCCTTACATACTTGGGTAAGTTGATTCCTAGGTATTTGATTTTCTGTGGCACAATTGTGAACGGAATAATTTCCCTTAATATCCTTTTCTTCTCTTTTGTTATTTGTATATAGGAAAGCCACTGACTTTTGGGTGTTGATTTTGTATCCTGCCACTCTACTATATGCGTCTATTGTTTCTAGGAGTTTTTTGGTAGAGAGTTTAGGGTTCTCCAGGTATAATATCATGTCATCTGCAAATAATGATAGCTTGACTTCTTCCTTGCCTATCTGGATGCCCTTGATGTCCTTTTTCTTCTCTGATTGCTATGGCAAGTACTTCCAGTACTATATTGAATAAAAGAGGTGAGAGGGGGCAACCTTGTCTTGTCCCTGATCTCAGGGGGAAGGCTTTCAACTTTTCCCCCATTGAGAATGATGCTTGCTGTGGGCTTTTGGTAGATGGCTGTAACTATCTTGAGGGAAAGTCCCTTCAATTCCCCATTTTCTGGAGGGTTTTAATCATGAACGGGTGCTGGATCTTGTCAAATGATGAAGCAGGGTTTTATAGTTTTCTTTGTACAGATCCTTTTTTACTCTTCATTAAGCTGATTCCTGGGTATTTGATTTTCCGTGGCATAATTGTGAATGGGATCATTTTTTTAACATCCATTTCTTCTCTTTTATTATTTGTATATAGGAAAGCCCCCTGACTTTTTGGGGATTGACTTTGTCCTAGGATGATCATTCTCTGGGCTGAAAACTCTGTCACTCTCTGAGAATGGGATATGTTCCCCTTCCCTTCTGAGTGAGCTCCAGAAGCTGCCACACCCCACAGATACTGGAGTGTATGGCTGTGACACCTCCTCCAAACTTCCCAGTACTGACAGTCCAATAGGAGTACAGCAAATTTGATAGAAAAGTTGTGTAGAACCCACTAAACTCTAAGTGGCAACAATAATACAGAAGGCTTAACTACAACTAATCAGCTCAGTAAATTCTCCTACAATGGCTTTAGTAACACCATTCTGGGATACAATGACCACAAATTGACATTTATTTATCTATTTTCTGATCACTCTATTTGCCATTTTGTTGTAACAAGCAATCTGAAGCAAATTTGTGCCTGCTAAGGAGGCAGAGCTGTGGGGTCAGTAGGAAAGTAGGGACACTGGAAGATCACACTGGTGGTGGAATACTGAATGCCTGAAATAACTGTATTATGAACAACTTTGTAAATCATGATGTTTAAAATAGAAAACAAATAGTTTTAAAGGAGCATGTCACTGACATGCAGAGTGAGAAGCCCCTTCAGGAAGGTGCCTCTACTCATGGAAATGGGACTTGAGGGATATTTAGTCGTTGTCTTTTCTGACTTGGGGCCCATACCAGTAGTGCTTAGTGTCTACTCCTGGCTCTGTCTCTGGGATTGCTCTGATGGTACTTAGGGGAACCATCTGTGATACCCAAGATAGAACTGAGCTCAGCTGAATGCAAGGCTTACCCCCTGTACTATCTCTCCAGCCTGGGCTGAATGGTTCTTCAATCTGCACCCAGTGGGGGTTTCTCCCTTGTCCATTTGATGGCATATGTCTGTGTCAGTGGGTGCCTAATGTTAGAGAAGGGACATGTGTGTGTGTGTGTGTGTGTGTGTGTGTGTGTTTGTGTTATACCCAGCGATGCTCAGGGGTTACCTCCTTGCTCTGCACTCAGGAATTATTCCTGGTGGTGCTCAGGGAACCACGTGGGATGCTGGGGATTGAACCTGGGTTAGTCACTTGCAAGGCAAATGCCCTACCCTCTGTATTATCTCTCTGACACCCATATCAGAGTAACTTGAGTTCACAGAGGCTGTGCTGTGCACCAGCCTCTGTGCTAGACCCTGGAAATCTGGAGATGACAGGAAAATAGTCTCTGAGATGCACCTATTTCCTGCACAGAAACAACTGTCCTGTGGAGAGGACTCCAGGAGCAGCAGCCAGACAGCCTTAGTCACCCAGCAATACCTATGACTTCTCGTGCCATCTGATCTCAGTATCAAGTACCAGAAAGCTGCCCCTGACAAATTACTTTTCCTCCTACTGCTCCAGACGGTCTCATTTATTTCACCCTGTCACTAAGCACTGAGCAGGTTCTGTCCAAACAACTCTATCATTATGACTCATAACCTCCACAGCACCAACCCTGATTTAGAACATCTTATTCAGGGATCATCTTCTTATGAATTCTGAGCAAATGCAGAATGGTTGGCAATCCGCCCCGCACCCTACACACACACACACACACACACACACACACACACACACACACACACACACCATACACACACAGAGCTCTCACCCTATTCTGAGTGACGCTGTTATCTGTATTTCTCTTTATTCCTCTTTATTCCAAGCTGGGCACGGACAATGGAGCCATAATCAGCTCTAGTGTTCTATGACTCAAAAATGCTTTCTGTCACTTTTCTGAATCTAAGAATTTCTGGAGGGCCGGGGCGATAGCCCAGCAGGTAGGGCGTTTGCCCTTGCACGCTGCCGGCCTGTGCCGGCCCAGGTTCGATCCCCGCCTCCCATATGGTCCCCGAGCACCGCCAGGAGTAATTCCTGAGTGCACAGCCAGGAGTAACCCCTGAGCATTGCCGGGTGTGACCTAAAAAATAAAAAAAAAAAAAAACAATTTCTGGAGACCCTAAAATAAAAAAACCCAAATTCTAGAAGGCCCTCCACCATCACCAGGGAATGACCGTGAAATCTGCACATTACTGAGTCCTCTGGGAGATTTTAGCGTCACCAAATTTGGGGAATTTTGGCATTTTAGGTGAGAAATTCAAAACCCAGACTTGGGTTTCTGGACAAGTGAATGCCTATGCCAGGGTGTGCTGTAGAGGTGAGTAGGTTTGTAAGAGATCAAGCTCTGTTTACAGAGGACCAACTCTTTCAGCACTCTGGGATAGCAGTTCCAAAATTAGGAACTGAGAGAAAAAAAAAGTCCCAAGGGATTGGGAAGTACCTTGTACTCATTCTGAAAGGGCCTGCTTAACTGCCAGCCAGAAAACAGTTGCTTTGGCTGCAGGATTTGGAACTGGACTGTTTCCTGCCTCCAAGCAAAAGTAATAACCCTTAGTCATATAAGAGAGCCAGTCATGGTTTTAATAGAGGCTTCATTTTCTCAGTCCTGTGGAATTCCCAGCCTCTGTAAAGCCGTGGTGAGACTGACTCTTTGGGAAGGGTTTGTCCGTTGTTTTCTGAGGCCCTTTGCCTGACTGGGAATCGTGCTTAGAGACTGCTTTGGGTGGCCTGGGTCAATATCACATAAGTGACCACAGGACCTCCTCTGGGTCTGGAGTTAGACTGAGTCTTCCAACGTTCCTTTCTCCATTGCTTTTAAAGCAGGTCACACCCTGGTCACACTTGCTCCAATGTCCCTTCCTTCCTCCCCTGGACTCTCCCTCTCTGTTTGAGATTTTAAGCCAGGGTTGACCTCACTGGTCAGTTCGGCATTGCATTTTAGTGAGTCCCGCTAACGGCTGCCAAGAGTGAGCTGTGCCATCTGCTCAGAGCCTGTTCGGATTTTCCATAAGATTCTGAGCACAACCACTCTGTTTTGGGTAGTCTCCCCCAGGGGTCCTGTCCCGAACCTCTAGGGACAGCATCTGTATGAGGCAAGAAGTAACCCCATACAGCCCCTACCTTTCCCCTGCCTGTGGGAACACCGGGCTGGGCACTGTGGGTCAGGCAAGGTCATTCAGCCGGAGAAAGGGGGCAGCAGAGAGAGCAGGGAGGAAAGGCTGTTGACAAAGGCGCCTTTGTGCCCGCTCCCTAACATGACACAGCAATCCTACCTGCGCCTCCTAGAAGCAGCAAGCTCATCTCTGCCTGGGGTGGAAAGGTGCTGATACACAGGAGAAGCTTGGGGCTCAGAGCCCTCCTGACTTGAGGATAAAAAGTGGCTTTCACGTGCTTTGAGTCTGAGACTTAGAGACGGATACCTCATTGTCCTTGCACTGGAAGGATGAGAGGAGTAGAGGAGATATTCTCTTCCACGGCGGCCTCAGTGAGTGCCACTGCAAAGTAAACGGATCTTTCACTTCTTCGTTGAATTAATTCAATATGCTCTTCTTCCTCATCCGGTTGTCCCGGGAGAAACACTTTGCTACCTAAGTGAAGGATTCTAAATCCTTCACTTTTCTCCTTCCACAATCCCAGCCCAGTCAGCGTATCCTAAATATTTTTCCCATTTAATCCTCCCGTGGTGGTCTCCCCCTTCCCCAATGCTCGCTTCATCCCTCAGCAGTTCAGCGCTGTTGGGAATGCAGCTGCATAGAGAGCCTTGGTATCTCCGGCCCGGGCAACTCTCCAAGCCATCCTGTTCACATGAATGCCAGAATTCTCTTCCCAAAAGCGAGCCTTTAGAAAATGCGCTCAGCAATGCTGCTTGCTTACAACTTTCAATGAGGCCCCTGACACTGTGAATAAAACCCAGGTTCCTTGGCAGGATGCTTTACAAAACCCTTCCCTGTCTACACTGCTTAACTATTCAGCCTGATTTCTTATCAAACCCATCTACCCAGAGAGAAATCGCTCTTTGATTTATTTGTGGTTCCTGTTATATATATCAGATCCTGTATTAAACTCTGAGTATGCAGAGAGAAGCAAGATGATCATATTCAGCAACACCCTAGACCTGAACAAGGGAGCAGTGGTAAATATGAGTTGGAAGTTGGTGATAAGAGATGGTAGAAGCTAGATTCAAGGTGAAAAAGAGTAAGTGTGTTTAGCCATGGACAGGAAGGGGGACTCACGCGTGATGAGAGGGAAAGCAAGGAATGAAATCGGGTCACAGAATCACTCAGAAGATTCCATGTAAAGTCCACCTGTTGACTTTACCTAAGGGTAACAGAGAGCCAAGAAACATGTTTAACACATTTTTTTTTGTTTTTTAAAATTTTTTTTTTATTATACCACCATGAAACATACAATTACAAAGGTGTTCATAATTGGTTCTTGGTAATACAGTATTCCAGCACCCATCCCTCCACCAGTGCCCCATTTCTACCACCAATGTACCCCTCCCCTCCCGCCCCCCAGGCCGCCTTAATAGCAGGTACCCCAGTTTCCTCTCTCTTTCTCTCTCTCTCTCTGTCTCTGCATCTCTCTCCCTCTTATTTTACACATTGTGGCTAGCACTGCAGATATTTAGAGTTTATCACTTAAGTCTCTATGTGTATATTCAGTGGTGAGTTTTAATCTGCCATTACCATTTCCCATGTTTAGTAAAACACTGGTATCTATTTATATCCTATTAATGAATGCAGTCATTCTATATCTGTCCTTTTCCTTCTGACTAATTTCACTCAGCATGATAGACTCCATGTCCATCCATTTGCAGGTAAATTTCATAATTTCATCTTTTCTGACAGCCGCATAGTATTCCATAGTGTAGATGAACCACAGTTTCTTTAGCCAGTCCTCTGTTCTCAGGCATTTAGGTTGTTTCCAGATTCTAGCTATTGTGAATAACGCAGAGATGAATAAAGAAGTACAGATAGTGTTTCTGCTATGTGTTTTTCGGTCTCTCGGGTATATTCCCAGGAGTGCTATTGCTGGATCAAATGGGAGCTCAATATCTAGCTTTCGGAGGAATGCCCATATTGTTTTCCAAAAGGGCTGGACCAGTCGGCACTCCCACCAGCAGTGGATGAGAGTCCCTTTTTCCCCACATCCACGCCAGCACCGGTTGTTCTTGCTGTTTCCGGATGTGTGCCAGTCTCTGGGGGTGAGATGGTACCTCATTGTTGTTTTGATTTGCATCTCCCTGATGATTAAAGATGAAGAGCACTTTTTCATATGCCTTTTGGCCATTTGAATTTCTTCTTTTGGAAGCTTCTGTTCATTTCTTCTCCCCATTTTTTGATGGGGTTGGCTGTTTTCTTCTTGTGGAGTGCTACCAGTGCCTGATATATCCTGGATATTAACCCCTTGTCAGATGGGTATTGGGGTTTAACACATTTTTGAAAAAAACTTCTGGGCTGCAGTTGGAGAATGGGTAGAACGATTCATAGCTCTAAATCACCATGCCTTTTTGTATCTCAGTACCTCAGGCCAAGATTTTTCAACCATCTTGAATGCTTGATTGTTCTCCTACTACATGAGCTCCTTCCAACTTTAACATCATTTCAAGGGGCCAGAGAGAAAGTCCAGCTGGTATTTCCGGATAGCGTGTTTGCCTTGCACATGGCCCACCACGGTTGATCCCCAGCATCCCATATAGTCTCCTGAGGGCTACCGGAGTAATTCATGAGTGTAGAGCCAGGAGTAATCCTTGAGCATTGCCAGGTGTAATCCAAAAAGCTTAAAAAAATAAAAAAGTCTCAAAACCTTTAAAGTCATCAGTCTCTGCTTCTACCCTCTGCATACGTTGAGCTAGATACAGATTTGTTTTTGTTCTTTCATAGCATTTCCATATTGCTTTAGTATACCAGTTTCTGTTTGTCCATTAGTAAGCTGAGTTTATATGGGAATGTGGTCTGTGTTCCTTTCTGCATTCTATCTATCCCTAAGTTTTAGCTTTAAACATGTTCTCTAAATGGTTGGCTTTATATAAAGGGATAACATGGAAAATCTGATTCAAGGCCTCTGTTTTATGTCTGGGATTACCTGCAGAAGAAACCATTACTAGTTATGGTCTAGAATGTGGTATAGTCTACACCAGCATTTCTCAACCTTTTTGTGTCAGACATTGGCCTTCTTCTGAATTTGCTTCCCTCCTGTACCCCCCTCACACACACACATACACACACACACACAAACATACACTATTCTACTGGTTGGCCCTTCAATCACATGCCATGGCTCACCGTTTATGCAAATTTTGCCTCTAGTTCCCTTGAAATATCCTGGGGACCTATAGGGGACCATATGGTTTTGATTAAAAAATACTGGTCTAGAGCAATGCTCAATAATCCATCCTTCTGATGGTTTTTATAAATAAAGATTTTTTTCTTATGTTTTGTCTTGGGGCCACACCCAGCTGTGCTCAGGGATCTCCCTCCTGACAGGGACCACATGGGGCACTAGGAATTGAATCAAGGTCAGCCACAGAATACAAAAAAAAGCACATCACCTGCTGTATTATCTCTCCAGATATGCAAATAAAGTTTATTGGCATACCCAGAGACATACAAACATACACCTCTGTGACACCTTTAATCTTAACATCTTGCCATCTGTGTTAGAGATGGTACGCCTTCATTCTAGACCCAGAAACCACACAAGATTCCTTTCTCACATAACAGCACATTTCAGCAAATCCTCTCCTGAAGGAAAGAAGAAACTCTAAAGCATCCTCATGATCTTTTGTGATACAGAGAACCATGGATTTGGGCAAAGTCCTGGTTGTCAAGTCTATATATAAAATTGACTTGCACGATTGGCTTCATAGCAAAATAGGCTCTGTAGTGTGTAAATGGGTAGGAAGCCCTTTTCACCAAGCACTATCAAGAGGTAAATTGTTTCAGTGATTAAAGGTGTAAAATGACAGTAAAACACCAATTTTCTTTTTTTTAAATTTTTTATTTTTACAATTACAAAGATATACAATTAAAAAGTTCATATTTGGGTTTTGGTCATACAGTGTTCCAGCACCTATCCCACCACCAGTGCCCATCTTCCACCACCAACGTCCCTGGTTCCCTCCCCTCCTCCAGGCTCCTCCATGGCAGGTTCTTTATTTCTTTCCCTTTCTCTCTCTTTCTCTTTTCCTTCCCTTCCAGACTATGGATTACAGAAATACATTAAAGGGTTGTCATGAAAACACCCATTTTCTTTTTTTTTCCCGATTTTATTTTATTTTATTATTCCCCCCCCCCCAATATTATTACACCATTTTAGACATACAATTGCAAGATGCTCATGTAGAGTTTTGGTTCTACAGTGTTCCAACACCCATCCCTCCATCCAAACCCATCTCCCATCACCAATGTCCCCACCTCCCTCCCCCTCCCACACCTCAACTACTTGGCGGGTTCTGCATGTCATTTCTCTCCTCTTTATCTCTCCCTCCCGCCAAACTTTCCTGCTCTTCGTGGAATGCAGTGCATTAAAAGACATTACTGTTTTCACTATTTTAATGACCTGGGCTCGAACTGGTTTTGCTCTGTTAATCTGGTCATGAGGCAGTTTCCCAGCGTCCGGACAGTGAAAATGGTGGCTAGTGTGATGGGCGAGTCTCATCTGGCTGCTTCCGGGACCCCCCAGAGGTGACGGGCCCACTCCCAAAACCCGATGATGCCCTCCTGGGGGTCCCCTATTCAGCTGGGCCTGGGGCGAGCCGAGTTCCAGCCTCCCCAGCCGCTTGTGAGCCTCTTCATGTTATGGCCGATGGCCTCCCGGGCAGCTCCTGGGCGGGACCACCAGGCTCGACAAAATGGAGAGGGGAATGGCCGAACCCTGACTCCATCTGACAAATTCCCAGTGATTCCCGCTTCTGGGAGCCGCCTACCTGGGCTCGAACTGGTTTTGCTCTGTTAATCTGGTCGTGAGGCAGTTTCCCAGCGTCGGACAGTGAAAATGGTGGTTAGTGTGATGGGCGAGTCTCATCCGGCTGCTTCCGGGACCCCCAGAGGTGACAGGCCCACTCCCAAAACCCGTCTGCCCCTCCTGGGGGTCCCCTATTCAGCTGGGCCCGGGCGAGCCGAGTTCCAGCCTCCCCAGCCGCTTGTGAGCGGTGTTTGGCCGAAAACACCAATTTTCAACTACACAAATGACTCTGTCAACACTAGAAGAAACAAAGAAGCTACATAGACTTGATAAACTAGAAGGGGTGTATCTTTAGTGAAGATGTTGGAAACTTAGCTTAGTTGATTATTTATGATTTGTACGAAGATCTAGCAGTTTTAGTTAGGATTGACTTATGTAAGGAAGAACGGTTTTGCTTATTTGAGGAGAGTGCATGTGCCCATACCCAGCTGTGCGTGGGCTTACTTTGTGCTCAGAGATGACTCTTGATGGGTTTGGGGGGACCATAGGAAGCATCAAGTTTCAAATCCAGGCCGGCCACGTGTAAGGCAAGCCCTTTGTCTACTGCACTGTCTCTCTGAAGAATGGTCTTGCTTTTCTGGGAAAAAGTCTGAACATTAGCCAGGTAGAGGGGCTTGATTTGCACCCTGGGTCCCATCATGGCACCTGAAACGACAAGCAATACACACCTTTTCCAACATGGCAAGCTGTCATGGTTCCGACGCATACATTGATGACAATGCATACTTCTGTTCACTCTTTCATTCCATGCTCTCATCATTCTTTTAGCATTGATGGAGCATGTTTTGAGGGTCTAGCAATTTGTCAACACTTCATGCAGTACATCCTTTGAGAGTCCCTTGTTATTCAGGCATTGTCATTCCCATTGCACTATTTATCAACTAAATAGAAACAGTTAAGCTCTGGGCTTAGAGAACTCCATATTTAGCGCATGATGGAACAGAGATTGCAGCCTGGGTTCTCTTACTACAAGGACTTAACTCTACCAGGGGAGCTAAATTGGAGAGAGAGAGAGAGAGAGAGAGGAGAGAGAGAGAGAGATACACACTATGCAGTAAATGAGAATAACAAACTCATAAGATGTGCCAACAAAATTTCCCTCTTTTTTTGGGAGTGATCGTACTCAGTGGGGGTGTCATGGATCAAACCAGGTATGACTATGTGTATGGCCATGTGCTGCCCACTGTACTATTGCTCCAGTCCCCACAATATTTCTGGTAGGAGAGAGAGATCAATCTGACCTCTAAAATAAGACTTCCTGGAAGATGGGTTCATGGAACCAGACTTGATAGGATAGGGACACGCAGGAAAGGGGATTAGCCCCCCCACTGCTCCTTACTCCCCCAGCCATGCTTCTAAATGCTCAGGAGCTAGGATTATGAGAAAGATGCAAGCTCCAGGGGGTGGTGAAAATGACGGGAAGGGTAGCAAGAATAAATTGGGTAAGAGCCTGGCTTAAATTCATGGGGAAATCCATGAAAAGTCATGCCCCACCCCAGTCGAGCAGACAAGGGAGCTTTCAGAGCAGACAAGCTCTAAACAGAGTGAGGGAGGGGCATCTGATCAGCAGAGCAGCTTCCAAGAGCCAAAACCATGTTTGATTTTATCTCCCGAGGCAATAAAAAATGGAGCTCACTCCTTGGCAGCCGTAGGCAAGGCGGACTGCTGGCTCTTCATAACTCTTTGGAGTTTTTATAGCATGTCAGTTATCATAGCAGTTCTTGCAACAGAAACTGCATCCCTTGCTGGGGCAGTGTGCATGTGAAAGGTGCGGTGGTGACCGCCTCGGAGTGGGTGACAGCACTCCCAAGTACAAGCTGTTCTGCCTCGTCCGAGTGATGAAACACTGTTCAAGGAATGTCTCTGACATGTCTTCCCGGACACATCTGGGTAAAGGATGGCTCACCTTTGGGGTCTGTTTTCCTTGAAATCACTAATGGAAATGTTTCTATAGTCAAGGGGATAGTGTTCTGAGTGCAATGGTGTACTTATGTCTATGGCAATGTTGTCTACATTCAAATTAATGCTTTTAAAACTGCTTCTTGGGGCTGGAGGCGATAGCCCAGCAGGTAGGGCGCTTGCCTTGCATGCAGCCGGCCTCTGCCGGCCTGGGTTCGATCCCGGCATCCCATATGGTCTCCCAAGCACCGCCAGGAGTAATTCCTGAGTGCAGAACCAGGAGTAGCCCCTGAGCATTGCCGGGCGTGACCCAAAAAGGCAAAAAAAAAAACCCTGCTTCTTGCACAGAAATACTGTTTCACTTTATCCTCACCTCTGCTCAGGTTGAACATAGGAATTAGATAATCATCAGATAGATCCTAGTGATGCTCCTTTTGTCATCAATAGCCTTTTGCATTGACAATGTAAGAGGGTTCTAATAAAAGTGATAACAGGGTCGGGAGAGCTTAATGGACTGGAGAGCAGATGGTGCATGCTGAAAGCCCCGGTTTGATCCCTGGCATTGCATGCCCCCTGCAAGCCCTACCAGGGATGGGCCCCAAAACCAACAAAAAGAGAAAGAACAGGGATGGAAGGGGTGGAGCACGTGTCTAACATGTGCAAGGCCCCAAGTTCTATCCCAGGCACTCAATGCTCCCCCTCTCCTCAGTGTAAAGTCAAAAACTCTAAGTGACAGCACCAGGAGGCTATTATTTGGAAAGCCACTGTGCCAGATGGGACTCTGTGTCCTTTTTCATTTAGTAATGCTATAATCCACAAGTTGAGAGATTTTTGGTTGGGTTTTTGTTTGTTTGAGGGTCACACTTGACAATGCTCAGGGGTTACTCTTGGTGCTGTGCTCAGAAATTACTTCTGGTGGTGCTCAAGGGACCATATGGAAAGTCGGGGTTGAACCCAGGTCTGCTTCATGCAAGGTACCCACTGTACTATCTCCCGGCCCCAAGGGGAGAGTTTTGTGCCTACTTCTCAGCTGAGGAAATGGACTCAGTCAAGTTCTTCCTAATGTCCCACTAATACCGGCATAATTGAAGCTAGAACTTGGCTCTGTCCTGCTCCAGAGTCCATCTTGCCCATCTCTCCATGGTCCTGAGCACCTCCCATGAATGCTCTTCTCTAACACAGACCCTGCATTCACCAGCGCTGCTACACACCCACCACCTTCCAGCAAGAAGCTAACTTCCACTAGAGCTAACAGAATCGTCCCTTAACGTTTTGGAATCTGTGGCTATCATCCAAGCCAAACCAACCCAAACCAACCACACCTTCCCTGGCATGAACAAGAAAGGCACAAACTTCAGGAATCAGCAGGGAGGGAACCAGATGCTCCTGTTTCTCCAAGGGAGGAATACACCAGTGCACCCCACATCAGAGATGCTTGCTGGGGGGTCTCCTAAGTCCCCCTAACTTCCTCACTGGCCAGGTTTCTCAGAGCAGAAGCAGACATGAGTGGAAAGGCACAGCCCTTCTTCCTTTTGTATTCCCAGCCACACAGCATTGAGGCAATAATGATTGGGGGCCGGAGAAGTGGTGGAGCAGGAAGGATGTTTCCCTTCCACACAACCAACCTGGGTTCTGACCCTGGCACCTCCGCTGGTCACCCAAGCCCTGCTGGGAGTGATACCTGAGCACAGAATCAGGAGTAAATCATGTGGTCAGCCCCGCTCTCCCACAGGAAAGAACCCCATTGCGGATGACAGGAAACCAGTTCCAGGGCATCTCAGCATTCAAAGGTTGCTTTTCTGAACTGACAATAAAGGTCCAGCAGCTGAGGGGGCAGAGTAGTCCAGCGGGTAGATTGTTTGCCTTGCATGCAGCCAAGCCAGATTTGATCCCCGGCATCCCATAGATTCCCCGAACACCGCCAGGAGTAATTTCTGAGTGCAGTCAGGAGTAACCCCTAAACATTGCCAGGTGTGGGGCTGGAGCGATAACCCAGCAGGTAGGGCGTTTGCCTTGCACGCAGCCGGCCCATGCTGGCCTGGGTTCGATCCCCGGCATCCCATATGGTCCCCCGAGCACCGCCAGGAGTAATTCCTGAGTGCAGAGCCAGGAGTAACCCCTGAGCATCGCCGGGTGTGACCTAAAAAGCAAAAAAAAAAAAAAAAATAAATAAAAAATAAACATTGCCAGGTGTAACCCCTCCCCTACACACACACACACACACACACACACACACACACACACACATACACAGGTGCAGTAGCCAAAGTGGGCCTGGCCTATAGGAGCTGCCATCCCTTGGACTTCATGGTGATTCTGAGGGGTCAGCAAAGCAGGGACTGGCAGGAAACTGACATTCTGCCTCCACCTGTCCTCTCCTGCATTTCATCCTGAGCCCAGGTTACCTAGCAAGTCACAAAGGAGAGAAATCTCCGGCTCTCAGGGCATGGGGTACCTTGGTGAGTCTGCAGCAGAGGTGTTGGGGTTCACATGGTACTGGACTAGCAGGTGGGTTCTAGGCATAGTCCCTAGGAAGGTCAGGTCCTGCAGTGGGACGGCACGGCTGGGGGACTGTGCCTGATACAGCCGTATCCCCTGCCAAGGACCAGCTAATAGCCTCCATCTATCCTCCAGGGACGCTATTTCTGGAGCAAGGTAATTGACTTCTGTTTGCGTGACAGATGAAGTTCTGAAAGGCCCCAGCCCATGACTCTCTCTCTCTCTCTCTCTCTCTCTCTCTCTCTCATTAGTGACAGGCTCTATAGTGGAGGTCACATCAGTGGCCCAGAGGAAAGGTGCGTGTTCAGACTTTAGCCCAATGTGGAGACCTGAGAACATTATTTCCATCACAGAGGCCCCAATCCCTGTGGTCCTTGCCTGGGCAGTTATCCAGGGACTGTCTGATGATCTGGAGGGTCAAACCCAAGAGGGCAGTGACACCCACTGTGACACAGAGAATGTCTGTGTCTTTCACAGCTTCATAACAAGATGAATAGGCAAGTGTGTGGGGCCTGACACCATTCTCGTTACCTGGGCTCCCTGGGAGGGAAGCAAGTGAAGGAAGTTGCCAGTATCCCCCTGGAAGCCTGGAAGGTGACATGGAACTCTCAGTGTCACAGAGCAAAGACAGCGCAGAGCTGAGACTTCACATTGCTCTGTCCCAGTGCTGAAGCGCAGTCCCCCACTGCCCCCTTGGGTGGCCTCTACTTGGCAAGTCACATCTTATTTATTTAAGTTTTGGGGGCCACACCCAGTGGTGCTCAGGGCTTATTTTTGGTTCTGCACTCAAGAATCACTCCTGGTGGTGCTGGGGGGACTATGGAATGCCGGGCATTGAACCCAGGTTGGTCTGTGCAAGTCAAATGCCCTATACACTGTCTCTCTGGCCCCACAGTAACATTTTTCACTGCTCATGGAACAAAGGTGCAGACTCCTCATATCCCAGCCTGGATTGTGTGACCCTCACAGGTCAACTTCTTGGAACATCAGTGCTGTTGACCACAGAATAGTTCTCCAAGTTGCCTTTGGCTTCTTCCTTTCCACCCCAGCCAGCCAACCCCTCCTTAGCTTTTCCCTGCTCTGATGGTTTCTAGAGTGCCCTGCCTCCCAGATCTATGGGGGTATCCCCTCTACCATCAAAGCTGGGTGCTTAAGCAGCCCCTCAGTCTCATGTCCACCTCAGTTCAGTCCATCCCAAACAACTGAGCACAGGTACGAACCATCCTGAATGCCCAATAGAACTATTGTTGACAGTGTGCCTTGGGTCAGCCAGCACTGAGCCCAGTGTCTCGGCACACAACCAGCAGTTGACAGTGCCTAGTGGATGAAATTCTCAGTGTGTTCCTTGAGGGGGGGGATCATGGGCTGTTTACCTGTGGTTCCTGGGCCTCCAGCAGGGTACAAGGAAAAACTCAATTGTTTCTTTCCCCTTTTTGGGTGCAGGGGGAGCGGGGCGGGGGGATTGAACCCAGAGCTTCGTCCATTCAAAGCATAAACTCTCCTATTGAGCTACACCTCCAGCCCCCCGGAACCATTTCTTGAGTGACAAGAATGAACAAAAAGGCTGCCACTTGCCTACTTTGGAGCTCCCAAAGGCTCCACTTCCCGTCAAATCGATGCTCAGAATGCTTAGTCCAGTGTTTGAATCACTTTCTAAAATATTTTCTATTAGAGCTCTGTATGGCTTAGTGATTAAAAAAATCCAATTCTGTAGGAGTGAAACATGAGAATGGGAACTTCCTGGGTTGTATAAGTAGATGGTCTAAAAAATCAAGAGCAGGTCAATGGAGCCAGAGGGCTCACAGGGAGCGACTGCATGCCAGGAGTCTGAGCAGCATCTGGGATGTGAAGCAGAGCAGATGTGAGGGGGTGGGAGTCGCTGGCAATGAGGCAAAGCCTAGGACTTTACAGTGTCCTGGCACAAAAACCAGGGAAAATTAGCAGCTTCTGTAGATAAAGCCCCGGTGAAGACTCAGACTAAAGGATAAGACTCTAACCTGGGTGTGCTTGGTAATGCCATGCAGGAGGGAGCATTGTTCAGAGCTCCTATCACAGAGACTGGCATTTTCATGGCCCACCCCTATGAAAACCATTTCCTGCATGACCAGAAGGACCATGGGCCTGGCTGACTTTCTCAGGGGGTCCTGGAAACCAGGGACCTGAACAAGAGGCCCCCTCCATGGCCCCTTCCCTTGCTTTTCACTGTCCTGATTTTATAGCTGGTTTCCATAATCAGTGACATGGTATTGCCCCCAGTTGGAAGAGAGTGAAATAATCCAGGGCCCACTGGATCCTTTTTCTAGAAAATCTGTGCATCGCCTAGTCTCAGAACGAGGCCCTGGAGCTAGAAAGTCAAGGCAACGTAAGTGCCACAGGACGGTGCTTTTGGTCAGTGCTCCACCAGTCTCCTTATGCAGCTGAGTGGGTGCTGTGTGTCATCATAGGCTGATTAGTTGCTGCATGTGTGTGTGTAGTGGGGCCCATGTTTGTACATATGTATGTGTGAGTGTATGGAAGGAACCAATGTGTGCCTATGCTGTATGTCTGTGCATGAGTGTGAATTAAAAGTGCATCTCTGCATGCATGTTTCTGTGAGTATATTAGTAATATAGGTATGCATAGATTGCATAAGTCTATAAATGTCAATCTATCTTAAATTTATTTTTATTTGGAGGGTTGGGTATCCAGGATTGCTCAAGGCTTACTTCTGGCTCTATGTTCAGAAATCAGTCCTGGTGGCGCTCAGTCTCATATGTGGTGCTAGGGGATAGAACCCAGTATGTGGTGCTGGGGATAGAACCCAGTTTGGTTATGTGCAAGACAAGTAGCTTAGCCACTGTCCTTTCTTTCTGGCCCTACTAATATCAGCTCAGACCATTTCTTAACAATAAATAAGCGTATGCTAGGTCCTCCCCCTGTTTCTGTGTTCTTTTTTTCTGTTCCTGCTTCACCCAACTTTATACAATTCCCAGGGCTCCTGGTGGAGTTACTCTGCCCAGATTCAGACCCAGTATTTGTTTACTGAGGCCTACTCTATCAATGGCAGCTGACACTGAAAACAAGTAGTAAGAAACCAAGGCTCAGAGAGGTTCTGCCACTTGCCCGAGCACAGATTCACTGTAGAGGGAGAGTCACACCCTACCCTGTTTTCCTGACTCTACCATGGTGGTACCTTCCTAATACACAGAGCTCAGATAGTAGTTAAACTCTGGTTTATACCCAGGCATACCACTAGGAGCTGTGTAACCCTGGATCAGGGTTTTACTATCTCTGTGCCTCAGTTCTTCCTCTGCAATCTTACAGAATTCAAGGACTCATGACAGGTTGAATAGTGTCTAATACACAGGAAGGGTTAGATAAATACACCCTTCTCTTCTTAGGGTTATAATATTGCTCTGTAACTGAAAATGATTTTCACCCAGGAAAGAACATTATTCTAGAAGAGGAAGCTTATTTTAGCTGGAACCACAGAAAGACTAATAGCCCTGGGACAGCTGGCATTACTTCTCCTGTCTCAGCCGTGTGTCTCTTACCCTTGGGCTCAGGCCCAGAACGAGGCCTTAGGGGGAAGGTCAGCTTGAGAGGTTTGGCGGGCTTGCCCTTATTGGCCTAGATTAGATGGTGTGATGGCTGTTTGGAAAAATGCACTGCATTCTTTATGTATTTTCCTCATCAAAACATGTCTGTTACGTTCTCTTTTAAAGGGCGTCCATGAGTCATTCAGCACGAACAAAAGAGGCTTCAGTCTGAAACTTCCATGGGGGAAGTGTGGGCTCATATGGTTTTTTGAAATCTGAAAACATGCCTTGGAGGGGCCGTTCAGCACCTGAGCAACTATTTCATCCTGACAGCTGGATCCCAAATGTAAACACTGTTGGGAGGCGTGGGAATCATTTGCATGTGGTTGTAGACAGCTTTGTGACAGTGTGTTGGGTTTAGGTGGAGGTGGGGGTGGGGGATTTGACTTGAAGATACTGTCTGCTGCTTCTGTCTGGTAGAGACCAGTGTGTTCCGGATGGATTGCATGCAGCCTTTTAAAGGAGCTGCTGGTCTACTTCAGGGCAACTAACTCTATTTAGTCCCCAAGTCATCAGGTGAAGCAAAGACCCCTGAGACAAATAAGATGTGAGGAGAAGAGTAGGAGCAGAGATCCCCAAGACTTCAAGCATGAGAGATCTGCATGTCTAGACACCTGATCCCCACCCCCTGGGGCCTCAAGATCCAGACACCCAACACTTACACTCCATGGTACTTTGAGACCCACACACTCAGACGCTTCTGACACCTTCACTCCTATCTACTATTTAGTACCCATTCCAGACTTCTTGTCCATACACGGACACATAGGTGGGAGAGCATTAGAACATGGTGGTTTTAATTTGGGTATATGAGATTTTTATGGGCAAGAAGCATTGATCTTCCATCTTCCTCATAGGTAGTTTTGTTGTTGTATCACACCTGACAGTGCTCAGGGCTTTATTCTTGGCTCTGCACTCAGAGTTCACTCCTGGTTGGGCTTGGGAGACCATATGGGTGTAGGGGATTGAAACTAAGCAAATGCCAGCTGTACTATTTCTCCAGCCCTGTCATGGGCAGTTTTGAGAACTGAGAGCAGTTTTTCAGGTGAAGGACTAATTAGTATCTGGGTTGTGGTAATGGCTCAGCACTTACTGTCTGTGACCCTTAGCATCTCTGGGTTATTATGCAAGATGGATATTCTTGTTCCATCTTCACCCAGTTCTAATTTATCCCCAACCTGGTTATAAGACTAGCTCCTGAAATTCTGTTAGGTTTCCCTAGATCTTCAAATCCTTCAGTGGGTACCCATCTTCAGAACTCAGGCATAAACTTCTGAACATGGCTTAGTATATTTTGCAAGACATCCTTGCTGGGAATCAAGACTGGTCTCCTGAGAGCAAAGTTTCTGCTTACTCAGCTGAGCTATGTCTACCCTTGAGTATATCCTGTAAGCCTGGAGAGCCCACACACTGCGTCCCACCCCCATGCTACTCCCCTCCCCACTGTCTTTTCTCATCCTCTTTGTTTCCCTCCATAGTCCATCCTGTCCCAAGGGCCCATGGTCATAGTCATTCCTCCACAGGCTGTGGCTACACAGCATAGAATCCCAACTCTTTATCTTCCAACTTCCCTACCCCTTCTTCACAGTTCCTTCCAATTTCTACTTATACCCCATCCTCTGAAGGAATCTGGGATGCCTTCTTCCCCGTGAGCTCACCTCTCTCAGATTGTTTATTGCTCTGAATTTTCATGGCCCATCTGTCTCCTGGTCCATGAAGTCCTGGACCCAGGAATGTCTCAATCATGGCCCAGGGCAGGCTATGGCAAGGCCTGTGATTTGTTCTGTGAGCACTGACAGATGGAATTAATGGACTGGGCTTTCAGTGGTTCTTCCAAAAAATACTCTCAAGGGTAATTGAGCTCAGACTTGCATAAGATTCCTCCTACTTTGATTGATCCCTTTGGACTCCATTTGGGAAGTGTAGCTCAGTGATATTTGGGTTTCAGTTAGGCTGAAACAATATTCAAAATCCTTGAGAAATAGCCAGACTTGGGCACTGATGACTCGGACCCACTCTCATGACCAGCCAGGTATAAGAGGAGGCTGTGTTGCAGTTGGGATTCTGATAAACTGGTATTTTTGGAAGCGTGTGTCTCTTACACTGTCTTCTGAATTATCTCCACTCTCCATTAACATTGGCTGTCTGCCATTGGTGTTGGACTGGGACTGGTGTTAGAATATTGAATACCTGAAACAACTGTAAGTGAGCAATGTTGTAAATCACGGTGTTTAAATCAAGTTTTAAAAACTATTTAAAAATGTAGGATGTCTGCAAAAGGCATGGACTGACACAGATTCTTTCCTCTCTTTCCTTTCTTTTCTCTCTTTCCTCTAAGAGCAAAAATAATGGTTTTGCAAATAATGGGTTTTCTAGAGTTAGAAAAACGAGCAATGAAATCCCTGCACCACCAACTACCTTCTGTGTGGTTTGGACAAAAATACTTAAAATCAGCATGCGGTGAAAGCAGCAGAGTGGGAGGCCTCAGGCAGGCCCCAGAGCTACTGCAACCACACATTAAGGAAATAAACTGAAACTACAACTCCCAGAATTCCCTAGCTTCAGAGGAAATAAACAGAACACTTTGAACCTTTACACACCAGGCCACCTCCCCTTCAGATAACCTCCCTGGGGCCATGGCTGACTGGGTGAGTGGTTGCATATTAATACAAAAAAGCAGGAAATTCAATACCAAGAGAAGGGAAAATCCTCGAAGAGGTAATAGGATAACACCATCTGCTGAGCATCTCCAGAGTCCTACCTGACATCCTACCTGACAGTGAGGAAGAAACAGTGCCCCAGAAGGATTCACCCCCCAGACTACCACAGCACGATGGGGAAACAATACAGATCCCATCTTGAAGAGCAGATGAAGAAAACAACCCTGAAGACTCAAAAAAAGAATACACACATACATAATCTTTCTAACATACATACATACATACATAATCTCTCTGACAAAGAATTCAGAGAAGAAATGGTGAGGATGTTTAATGAGCTCAGTGACAAAATGGAATGGATGTCCAACAAAAATACAGGAGGACATAAATGTAGCAGTGTAAAGGACAGTCAATAAATTACGGGAAGAAATGAGAGCAGAAATGAGAACACTACAAACAGAAACTTCATCAATAAAAACTCAGTAGATGAAATGAAAAATGCAGTGGGGGCTCTCAACAGCAGGATGACAGCAGCAGAAGACAAAATCAGTGAGAATGAGGATGAACTGCAGAAAGCACATAGGCAAATGCAACAGATGAAAAAAGACTGAAAATGAATGAATCAGCAGAGGAAAAAAAGAGAACATTGGGATGAATACAAGAGGAACAACATAAGAATCGTTGGAATCCCAGCGGAACAGGAAAACAATCCCAAGAAAATAGGTACAGTTAAAAAAAAATCTTTACAAAAAAGTTCCCAGAGGGGCTAGAGCGATAGCACAGTGAGTAGGGCATTTGCTTTGCAGGTGGCCGACCTGGGTTTAATCCTCAGAATCCCATATGGTCCCCTGAGCACAGCCAGGAGTAATTCCTGAGTGCAGAGCTGGAAGTAACCCCTGAGAATCGCTAGGTGTGACCCAAAAAGCAAAAAAAAAAGTTTCCAGTGTTTAAGGATGCCGGCATCCAGATCCAAGAAATCTGAAGGATACCAGCAAAAAGAGACCTCAATAAAAAGACTCCAAGACATATCCTAGTCAGAATAATAGATGCCATAGATAGAAACATAATTCTTTAAGCACCAAGATCAAAGAAGGAAATTTCATACAAAGGAGCATCCATTCGACTTTTAGCAGGCTATCAGAAGAGACCTTCCAAGTCTGAAGGCAGTGGTGGGATATAGTGAATAAACGGTGGTCTTATCCCTTTTGGAATTTTGGGATAACAGCCACATTGGTCAGGCAAAACCATCAATTGAATATGATGTGGTCAATTTCATTGTGGAACTGTCCACCAGGAGATTTGCATGTCCAACATTTAGACTCAGCCTTCTGGATCTCTGAGTTACAATGATTGGTCTTGGTCGGCATGTTGAACTGAGATACTCTCTCACCCTGTTTGTTCCATTCTAGGTCATGGGTCCCGATGTGGAGTTCTTTGGCCGATCTTCTTGGACCTATCTTGGCATTAAAATCACCGACTATGATCTTGTAGAAGGTGTAGTCTTCTTTATAGAACTCCTCCAGTTCCATGTAGAATTTCTCAATTTCTTCCTCCTTGTATGTGGATATTGGTGCGTAGACAATGAAGACAGAAACTGCTGGCAATGAGCCACATCCATTCAAGTGTAATCATCTGATTCAGTTTGTTAGGCACTCAAATGAATCAATGCTCATGACCAGGTTTGTGTTGACAAGGACACTGACACCACTGATGCCACTTTTGTCTCATGTTTTGAGGAACAGTTCTTCTCCGGTGTCAAAAACAGTGTGATGCAATTGATGCCTTCTCGTCTCAGTCAGGCTAATGATGTCGTACTTGATCTTTCACACTTGCACTTGATATATGCTTCTAATGCCAGCATATGTGCATTGAAAGTACAGGCAGTCATTTTAGTCCTTCATATTGGCAGCCTAGTTTAACCCTGAGATTTTATCAGCCTCTCCTTGCTCATCCTTCTTAATGCTGCTATATTTAGGGTTCTTTCAGGGTCACGGGGATAAACATTGTTTTTACTGGTTTTGTCATATAGAATATGCATCAGACAGCTTGCCAGGCTCTGCTGTGTGGGCGATACACTCTCAATAGCTTGCTGGGCTCTCTGAGAGGGGTCGGTAGAATATTCTTGGTAATTTACAGATGAATCATGTGACCACTTTGTGGCCATGCACAACAGGGACAGCTGGTAGCAGCTCTACCTGGTGTATCTGCGTCTGTGGTTCAAGCATTCCTGGGCTTGAAAAGGAGATGGACCACAGAGTTTCCTCCATGCAAAAATTCTACTTCACAGAACGGGGAGAAAAGGCTGCAAAGTTTAAGAAGAGAACTCCCAGAATGAACATCAACTGGGAACTCTTTGGCACCATTGTGGTAACATGTAAAGATGACATCACTGACGACATAGATGAAGAATACAGCTCAGCACCTCCATGATTGTGCGAAGAATGCTAAAAGAGAGAAAGACATAAAAGGACGCCTGTCTTTAAAAACCCTCAAGTTCATTCACCAACGTGGCAAGGCATGAGCCTCAGGCAACCATATGCTAATGTTCAAGCTCGTAAAGCAGTCCAGAGAAGTGATAAAGGAAGACCTCAAAGACAGAAGAGCAGTAATACTGGTCAATGCATCAGAACCTGGGAAAAGCATTCACAATGCCTGCCTGTCCTTTGCCAACCATAAGACCAAGATGACTGCCCTCTGATGTCCTGATCAATCTATCACATCTTCTAGAAAGGCAATAGAGAAGATTATTCATGATTTTGACTCAGATCTCTTTGATAGCCACGTCCACCTGCCTACATACCAAATTCCGCAGGATGGGTATGTCATTCCCAATGTTCTCCCTTCTGAAATCCGACATACCATTTCATTGGTAAAGAAGCCAACAGCACCCAGCCTAGACAAAGTCACACCCGAACACTTGAAGAATCTGCCATCAGTACTCATCAATACACTGGCTCGGCTCTTTACACACTACCTGTGTAAATGCAAGGTGCCCTCCCAATGGAAAACCAGCAGGACAGTACTACTGTTCAAGAAGGGAGATATCCACGACATTGGCAACTATCGCCCCATCTTCCTGTTCTCCATCATCTATAAGCTGTTCACTGTTTGAGGCTGAATGATCCCATAGAATGTTGAGGAATTTTATGGCTTTGAATGTATTATGAGATAGTGAACCCAATATGAAACTATTTCTTAATTAAAACATGATTCTGCAATCATAGTAAAAGAAGTTGCTTCTAAATTATTCTATGTGAAGTTTAGATGAAAAATATATATAACTATATAAATATATAGTAGTCACAAAATACTGTGTTTCCTTATTTTAAGTACAATAATTTTTTCCAGGCAGATTGTCACCCATCTTTTCCTCTAAAAACTACTTTTCCAGCCATATCTAGTTGAACTCTTAGGGTCATCAGGCTAATTCTGAGAAGAAGCTACATTTCACTCACTGAGCAGAAATGCAAACCAACCAAGACAGCTGTTCTTAGTCCTGTTTATGACCCAGTGCTTGCTATCTTAATTATATGGCTTAATTATACAAACAGTAATGCAATTAATAAAACATGCAGGTTTAAAAAGAGTAATCTAGAAACAATAACTTTAGGTAAAAGACACTAAGGGTGAATTGTTCTCTGTGGAATTCTAATAGAACATGTGTATCTTTAATCAGTAATTCAAAGTATCGGTGAATAAATGTACATTGTAAGCTAAAAAAAGACGTCTAAGAATAGGTAAAATAGGACTTGACTTTTCCCCAGTCTTGAAGGCTGGCTGATAACTGTTTGCAGATCTTGGTGCCATTATTATTCACGCAGCAGATTTTGTGTGTATAACTCACACTCTCCATGAGCTACCAGTATGTTGAATTACATATGACAGAAATAACTTAACATTAGTTTAATGAAGGCAGTTTGCTTTGTTTCCCTTTTCCAGTTAAGAAAGTCTAGAGACAGACAACTCTCTTGTGTCATCTGGTAGTCAGGCCCCCATCTCCGATCTCTCTCTGCTTCCTCAGGGCTTGGCTTCCATACCAAGGTTTCCTCTTGGGCCCAAGAGAGCTACCAGGGCTCCAGTTGTCACATCCTTGTTTCATGTAACAAGATGGAGGAAAGGTAGTAGAAATGGTCTTTTTCTATCTCTGTAAGGTGAGGACTGGAGCACTTTCTTCCTGATGGCAGTAAGAGCAGGGAACATTCAGGGCTCTGCTAATAAGGAGAAAGGCAAGGTTGTGATAATGAGCCCTGGCAATTAGCAGTTTGCCCAAGACCGTTCTTGACCATTTTATAAGTGAGGCTCAGAGAGGAAAGATCACACAGCTAGGAGTGGCAGAGCTGAGATTCAAATGCAGATCAGTTGAAGTGCCTAAGTGTTGGGTTTCCAGACACCGAGTGGATACTAAGGCAACACTTGACTCTGTTCTGAGTCGCAGTTCCTCAAGAATGTCTGTGTGCTGGATGGAGGCTTTGAAGCCTGCCCACTTCAGCACTCATTTCAGAACTCTGAGGTGACTCTCGGTCAATTTGAGCATGGCAGGCATTTAATTGGTTTCCATTTTTTGAAACATGGACATAGAAGCTTTTTCTCATTACTGTGACATAGTTTCTTAAAGCAATTTTTTAAAGGAAGACGGAACTGTCTTGAAGACTGAATTAGACTATTATCTTCACACAGGATTGCCTTGGGGA
This sequence comes from Cryptotis parvus, assembly GCA_021461705.1. NCBI lineage: Eukaryota > Metazoa > Chordata > Mammalia > Eulipotyphla > Soricidae > Cryptotis > Cryptotis parvus. Next base: position 27,241 of record JAJIBD010031420.1, read on the forward strand.
AGGGGGTTTTGAATCATGACTCTCAACCGGGGCCCAGTGGGCAATATCTGGAGATGTTTTCATGCCACTCTGGGAGACGGTGTTGCTGGGTTCTGGTAGAGGCAGGCGGGATCTAGCAATGCAAGAGCAGACTCTGTGGCAAAAGATGTCGATGGTGCCAAGTAATCCTGGTCTAGCTCTTGGCTTCTGGGATTATGGTTCACAGCCTCCATCTCAGAACACAGCATTCACAAAAAACAATGGACAACAGTAAAAGGTTTCTGAACATAGAACGACGAAAAATTGATTCAAAATCAATTGTATAATGTAACCAAAGTGTTTCTGGTGGCATTTGCTTGGTGAAAGGGGGCTGCAGTGGGAAAAGTTTAAGCAGCCCTGAGCTGCACCTGTGAGTTTCAACTATTGGTCCTTGGGCCCATGCCACCAGGAGAGTGTGAAAATGTGGAAGAACACTGGTCGAGGGCATTTGAGTTAAGTGAGCTTATATCATATTGCAACCTGCTGATTTCATCTGGGGGTAGAGGGCAGGGGAGAGGAGGGATGAGCATCATTCTGGCAGTACTCAGGATTTACCTCTGACCCTGTACTCGGGGTTACTCCTGGAAGGGTTTAGGAGACCATAGGTGGTGCCAGGGATTGAACCAGGGTTGACTGCGTGCCGAGCAAGGGCCCTAACCCAGACCATCTCTCCAGACCAAATCTGCTGTTTTCTGTGGAGATCTCAGGAAGAATTTTACAGTTTGAGTCCTTTCAGTTCTCTTAATATGTCTGTCTTTGGTTATAAGAAAATGGGATCCCAGAGAAGTCTACTGAGTAGGTGTGTATTTGCTCTTCATTATTGATACATTATTGATACAGAGATCTCTCTTTTGCATGGTTGGGGGAGAGGGGATTATTTACACAATGCAACTTTTTTTTTTTTGGGGGCTACACCTGACAGTGCTCAGGGCTTACTCCTGACTCTGCTCTCAGGAATCACTCCTAGGAGACTTTAAGAACCCCATAAAGTGTTGACTGTTGAGTGCAGGTCAGGCACATACAAGGGAAGTGGCTTGATCACTGCATTATGTCTTCAGCCCCAGAGTCCTTTTTTCCGCAGCTCTAGCAGACTACCAAAACTTATACAATAGCATGCTTTAGAGCCACCTTCCTTAATGAAAACTGTGGCAGAACTGCAGAGATGTGATAAAAGATAAGCCACTTGTCTTGCCTGGGGCTGCTGTAGGCAGACAGCCAGGGAAGGACCCTCATGCAATGGAATTCCTAAGGAGTAGTAAAGCCACCTAGCCCTAAGGCCTTCAGGACTTGGCACAGGAACTAAGGCCTGATAAGACCTTTACCTGGAGCTATTCCAGATCATAGAAGGCTGGACCCATCCTCCAAGAGAAGAACCAGTAGGAGCAAAGGTCAAGAAAAAGAGCTTCAAAGTAGAACATCCCAACTCTATTATCCTTGGCAACCACCCTAGCAACAATGCTTGCTCTCTTGTGTGGTGGCTTGGGACCACCCTATAAAAGTCATTTGAACAAAGGAAACACATGTATGTGCTGCTTGTATCCACTTGACTGAGCACATGTGGGGCCCAAGCACATGTGGTGCCTGCATCTCCCATCTTGGGGTATGTGTTTTCATGCTCTCATATCTAATGCTGGGATGTGTGTCCAGGGGTTCTCTCCACTCTTGTAGAAGCACTGTACTCCCTTTTAAAAATTATTATTATTTTTAATATTTTATTATGCCACCATGAGATTACAATGACAACATTGCTCATGTTTGGAGGTTTCGGTCACATAGTGTTCCAGCACCCCACCCTCCACCAAGCACTGTACTCCCTTGAGCATGTTACTCTCTTTCTGCTCTCTGCTCTCCCTCCTTCCCCTTCCTAAAAAGTCTTCAGATAAAATGTTTGCTTCACTGCTCCTCTTCTCCTGAAATTCTTTTCTGCAAGGTAGACAAGAATCTGTAAGTCCTGGGTAAGGCCTAGGGCTGACTTTCCTTTTCCTGCAAAGAGCAACTGCAAAGAGCAACACCTCACTCCAGCCTGGGTCCATGGCTTCCCAAGAAATTGGGTGGGGTGGATCAAGTCTAGTGCTGAGGAAACCAAATGGACATCAGGTGTGGCTTGATACCTGTTGGATTACACTTTGTTCACAGCCCTCTGTCTCCTACTTGCCAGCCCTGGATTTTGTGTTGTAAGTAAAAATGTGTCTTTTTTTCCTGCATGCCCTTTACATATTCTTATACTAGAGCAAAGGCCTTCTGTATAGACACAGGAACAGTTAAGATTATGCATTTGTGATATAGGAGTTAGTTAACTCTGAGGTATTTACTCCTGAGCATCCATCATATTTCTTAACTTAAAACCTCAGTTGCCCTTATATTGATTCTAGTTCCTTACACCCAAAAGAAGGTTCCTTTTGAGTCCGAGTTACGGGACTCAAATGAACCAGGGCAAGCTGTGAATAAGTTACCTTGGCCTTGACATGGGGTTGACTAAGTGTCATAAGTAGGATAACAAGCTAAGAGCAAGGTCATGGAACAAATTCTGTCCTTACCCAAAGATAAGCAACTGAGTTTGGACAGGTTGGGGTTAGGATAAGACTTGGCTTGAGGACTGTGGTCTGGAGTATATAGTGAGGTGTCCCCAGGAAAAGCCATCTTTTATAAATGTCTGTATCTCTTAATGTGTTTATACAAAATGACTAGAAATATTATTAAGATGATTGTTCACCAGCTAAGGAAAGGAGAGAACAGTGGGATTCTGTCTCTGTCCTGAGTAGGTCCATAGCCCCAGGTCAGTTGCTGTCTCTGGAGGGAGGTAGATTGTCCCTGGTAGATTGTCCCCTTCCCAGCTGGTCCCGGTGGCAGAGGCAGATGGGGATAAAACTACTCTTTCTCCCTCTTCTCAGTCTCACATAAGCCACCCGTGGGGCCATCCAACACCATGACCACATCAGCTGACACCATGATTTGATCTCCAACACCACATCTGGTCCTCGTGACACCACCAGGGGTCACTCCTGAGCACAGAGCCAGGAATATCCACTGAGACTATTTCACTGGCAGCATTTACCTGGAGGTGACGTCTTCTTTATTTGAGGGGTGGGGCTTACTTAGGACTTGCTCAGAATTCATGACTGGCTCTGGGCTCAGGAGTTACTCCTGGCAGTGCTCCGGGAACCATATGGGATGCTGGGGATCAAACCGGCTTGGTTACATGTTAAGACAAACACCTTATCTCCTGTCCTATAGCTCCAGCCCCACAAATAATGTCTTTTCTCCACAACATAAAAAGCTGTAATTGATGAAAACTATTGTTATTCCAGGTTCATTGATCATCACTTTCACAAGTTCTCTGTTTTAACATTTTATCCAGTATTTTATTGATGGCAGTTCTCGGAGGACCATATGGGATGCCGGGAATCGAACCCGGGCTGGCACAGGCCAGCCGCGTGCAAGGCAGATGCACTACCTGCTGGGCTATCGCTCCCGCCCCGCATGGCAGAGCCTGGCAAGCTGTCCGATGCATGTTCGATATGCCAAATCCAGTAACAAAAATGTTTATTTTCCTGACCCCGAAAGAGCCATTAATACGGCAGCAGTAAGAAAGGCAAACAAGCAGTGCCTGATAAAATTTCATGGCTGTCCTAGACTGCCAAATCGAAGAAGGACTAAAATGACTGTCTGTACTTTCAATGCACGTACACTGGCATCGGAAGCATATATTGAGGATCTGATGGTGCAAGCGCAAAAGATCAAGTACGACATCATTGGTCTGACTGAGACGAGGAGGCGTCAGTCGCATCATGCTGTATTTGACACCGGAGAAGAATTGTTCCTTGGAACATGTGATGAAAGAGGCTTCGGTGGCGTTTGGGTGTCCTTGTCAACACGAACATGGCTGTCAACATTGATTCATTTGAATGCCTAACAAACCGAATAGGACGATTGCAATTGAGGAGATGTGGCCCACTGCCAGCAATTTCTATCTTCATTGTCTATGCACCAACATCCACATACAAAGAAGATGAAATTGAGAAATTCTACATGGAATTGGAGGAGTTCTATAAAAAGATCGCACCTTCTACAAGATCATAGTCGGTGATTTTAATGCCAAGATAGGACCGAGAAGATCGGCTGAAGAACTCCACATCGGGACCCATGGCCTAGAATGGAACGAACAGGGTGAGAGACTATCTGAGTTCATCATGTCCACCAAGACTATTCATGGGAACTCACAGTTTCAGAAGGCTGAAGCGAAACGTTGGACATGGGAATCTCCTGGGGGACAGTTCCACAATGAAATTGACCACATCATCTTCAATCGACGGTTTTGTCTGACCGATGTTGCTGTCGTCCCCAAATTCCAAACAGGATCGGACCACCGTCTCCTTCATGCAAAATTCTACTTCCCGCAACGGGGAGAAAAAGCTGCAATGTTTAAGAAGAGAACTCCCAGAACGACCACCAACTGGGAACTCTTTGGCACCATTGCGGCAACATGGGAAGATACCATCATTGATGACATCGATGAAGAATACAACCGACTGGTTCAGCACCTCCATGATTGTGCGAAGAATGCCGAGAGAGAGAAAGACACAAAAGGACGCTTGTCTTCAGAAACTCTTGAGCTCATTTGCCAACGTGGCAAGGCGCGAGCCTCAGGAGACCAAATGCTAACGTCCAAGCTTGCTAAACAGTGCAGAAAAGCGATAAAAGCAGACCTCAAAGACAGAAGAGCAGAAATACTGGAAGATGCAGCAGAAGCCGGGAAAAGTATTCGCACTGTCCGCCTGTCCTTCACCAACTATAAGATCAAGATGACTGCCCTCCGACGCCCCTGATGGATCTATCACATCTTCCAGAAAGGCAATGGAGAAGATTATCCAGGACTTCTACTCAAATCTCTTTGATAGCCACATCCACCTGCCCACATACCAAATTCCACAGGATGGATATGTTATTCCCAACGTTCTCCCTTCTGAAATACGACAGGCCATCTTGTCGGTAAAGAAGGGAACAGCACCAGGCCCAGACAAAGTCAGACCCAAACACCTGAAGAATCTGCCGTTGGTACTCATCAATACACTAGCTCGGCTCTTCACATGCTACCTGTCCGAATGCAAGGTGCCCTCCCAATGGAAAACCAGCAGGACAGTTCTACTGTTCAAGAAGGGAGACATTCACGACATCGGTAACTATAGCCCCATCTGCCTGTTGTCTGTCATCTACAAGCTGTTTACACGAGTCATCCTGAACAGGATTAGCAGAACACTAGATGAAGGACAACCATGTGAGCAAGCTGGTTTCCGGAAAGGATTCAGCACAATTGACCATATCCACACAGTAACCAAGCTCATTGAGGTTTGTAGGGAGTACAAGATGCTGCTCTGTCTCACGTTCATTGATTTACAGAAAGCCTTTGATTCTGTGGAGACTGAAGCAGTCATCGAAGCCCTAGTCAAACAGGGTGTTCAAACCCAATACATCAAGATCCTTTGTGAGCTGTATTATGGATTCACCACCAGGATCTCACCATTCTACAAAGAAGTGATCATTGATGTGAAAAGAGGGGTTCGACAGGGTGATACCATCTCACCAAAACTCTTCAGCGTCACCCTCGAGAACATCATGAGACAATTAGAATGGGAAGGAATGGGAGTGAAGATAGATGGTCGGCAACTACACCACCTCCGCTTCACTGATGACATCATTCTAATAACACCAAACATTAGCCAAGCGGCACAAATGCTGGCTGACTTTAACCGAGAATGTGGAAAGGTAGGTCTATAGCTGAATCTGAAGAAAACTATGTTCATGAGAAATGAACTAGTTCCCTGAGGCCCCATTCACTCTCAATGGAACAAACATCTCTGAATGCAGCAGTTATGTGTACCTAGGTCGAGAAGTCAACATGATGAACGACCTAAAACCTGAGCTGCGCAGGAGGAAGAGAGCGGCATGGAATGCCTTCAAAGGCATTGAAGGAATAGCTAAAAGGACAAAGAACCTCCGGCTCCGGGCACATCTCTTCGACTCCACCGTTCTCCCTGCATTAACATACGCCTCAGAGACCTGGGCCCTACGAAAGCAGGATGAGAATGCTATTCGGGTCTCCCAGAGAGGCATCGAAAGAGCTATGCTTGGAATATCATGTCTCACTCAAGTGAGTGAAGGAATCCGGAGTTCTGACCTCCGTCGCTATTCCAGAATCAGGGACGCTGTCTCCTTTGCCAAGGCATCGAAAATCAGATGGGCTGGACATGTAATGCGATTTGGAGACAACCGCTGGACTAGAGCTGTTACGGACTGGATCCCTCGGGATGTCAAAAGATCACGTGGCCGCCCACCTACAAGATGGTCAGACTTCCTTGTTAAGACCCTGAAGGAACGGTTTGAGGCTCTTCATATTCCTGAATCAACCAGATGCCATTGGGCTACATTGGCACGTGATAGGGTCCAATGGAAATGTTACTGGCGCCCGCTCGAGCAAATCGATGAATAATGGGATTCAAGTGATCAAGTGATCAAGTGATTTTATTGATATCTGTATGTGTATTGTCTTAACATTTATCCAGCATTTTATTGATATTTGTATGCACGACTCCCAGCGAGGAAGAGCATTTCTTTTGTGAAAGTACTCGGCACGTGCCCTGGATAGGTGACATCCTGCAATATGTGAGTTGGCAGAGCCCCACATGCAGATGTCTGGAGCTGCTGCAGCCAAGATGTGAAGCGAGGTGGAAACTGACCCGCATGGGGCAAGGCAGAGACCTAGGACTCTGAAGCAGTTTTGTGGAGAAAAACTTCGCGTGTCTCATGTGTGAGATTTGACAGTCTTTTTGTTTGGGGGCCACAACTGGTAGTGCTTACTCAGGGCTTATGCCTGTGCTCAGGGATCAGGAACCAGATGGGGTGCTAAGGATCAAACTGTTAGGTGTCGCTCAGTACAGACTCTCCAGAAGCAGGAAATTTAAGTGTAGGAAGTTTATTAGAGACTCAGGGCTGAAGGCTGAGGGTTTGTAAGCCTTAGACACCTGGAATCCCAAGCCACTGAAGCCTTTTACATTTTATGCGCTCAGAGGGCATCTTCTTATCTAAGCCAAAGCAAAAGTACAGAAGCAAACTGGGCAGCCAGTAGTTAGTATGTCCTATTCTATGTCTATTATAAAGCAAGAACAAGGTCAGACTTGACTTCATAGATTTACTTGAATCATCTGTTATCTGTGCATTATATGTCGATGTCCTTGGGTCTGCATGCATTTCTTTTTTTCTTTTCCTTTTTTTTTGGGGGTCACACCTGGCAATGCTCAGGGGTTATTCCTGGCTCTGCACTCAGGAATTACTCCTGGCGGTGCTCAGGGGACCATATGGGATGCCGGGATCAAACCCAGATTGTCTGGCGCCCAAGACAAATGCCCTACTCGCCGGGACTATCACTCCGGCCCCTGCATGCATTTCTTATAGGCTATAAACTCATGACTTAGGCACAATATGGAGTCTAGTGCCTCAAGATGGAGTCACAATGGTTCTGCCCAACCTTTCAAAACCTGGTGGGCTGTATGCAAGGTAAGCACCTTACTTGCTGTACTATTCCATAGCTCATAAATTTTGATAAGGGTAAACATCTCTGAAACCAGTATCCTGATAGCAATATGAACACACTGTCACCCTCAAACGCTCTCCATGCCTCTCGATATTTTTTCTTTTTGGATTCCTTCCACATCTCCCCACTCCCAAGCAATTATCAATCCTGTCACCACAGACGGCTTTGCATTTGCATTTGGGGTTGGGGATGAGGGATTGAGACACACCCAGCAGTACTTGGGGGATATTCCTAACTCAGTTATTTGAAGGACCAATGCAACACTGGCAATGAAACCAGAGTCGGCTGCATACAAGGTAAGTACATTTGTTTTTATTTCAGTTTTCTTTTATTTAAATTTTTTATATTTACAATTACAAAGATATACAATTAAAAAGTTCATATTTGGGTTTTGGTCATACAATGTTCCAGCACCCATCCCTCCACCAGTGTCCATCTCCCACCACCAACGTCCCCGGTTCCCTCCCTCCTCCCCCAGCCCTCCTCCATGGCAGGTTCTTTATTTCTTTCCCTTTCTCTCTCTTTCTCTTTTCCTTCCCCTCCAGACTATGGATTACAGAACATACATTAAAGGGTTGTCATGTGTATCTTTTTGCCTCTATTTAATGCTCAGTTCTAGGTTGGCATTAGTACCCTTGGCAATTGTTAGCACACTGTTCCATTTTCTGTCTTACCTAGCCTCTGACTCCCACACGTTTGTGATAATTTCCACCTTTGACAAGACCTCCTGATAAGTTTCACTTGACCTTGGATATTGGTATCATAATATGTACATATATATTTATGTTATGCGAATAAATGCAGTCATTCTGTATCTTATTTCAGTTTTCACATTCAGAACTTGAGATTCATTCATGTCACATGTATCTTGTATCGCTTGTGTCACTTGTCTTCCTGTTGTTCATCGATTTGCTTGAGTGGGCACCAGTAACATCTCCATTCATTGGAATGAAGTCCATTATTGTTACCATTTTTGGCATATTGAATATGTATATGTATCTATAGTTAATAAATACATTTCACTGCTAAAGATCATTTAAAATTTTAATTGTGGTAAAATACACATAACATGAATTATCCTTTTAACAATTTTTAAGAGTACAGTTCAACAGTATTAAATACATTCACATTGTTATCCAGCCACTGTCTATCTCTAGAGTGTATTATCCCAAAGGAAACATGGTGCCAATTAAACACTAACTCCCAAGCCTTGTATCAACAGCCAAGTAACCCGATTCTACTTGGTCTCTACGGATTTCTCTCAAAGTTGTGCAGAGAAGCAGACTCATATATACTTGTCTTTTCTATTGGGACGAAATTATTTCAGTTAGCAAAAATAGCCTTCAGGTTTGTTCATTCCATGGTGTTGCATGTTTTAGAATTTCATTGTTCTTTTAAGGTTGACTAGTATTTCATTGTAGATATACCACATTTTGCCTATCTACTGACCTGTTGATGAACTCTTGAATTGCTTCCACATTTTGGTTATTGTGAAGAAAGCATGAACAGAAGCATAAAAAATGTGACTTTGAGACCGCCCTTACAGTCATTTGGGGGCTGCATACTCAGAAGTGGGACTCCTGGTTGTGTGTGAGTGCTAACTCTAACTTTGTGAGGCATTGCCACTATGCCTTCAAATGTATGCCTTATGTGCCAATTACACAACATTCATAGTAAATGAATGCCTTATGCCTGTATTGAGGACAACGTCTGCATACATGCAATATTTGCCTACAAACATATCTTAGGCACTGTGGTTGTGTTCTGGTTGGTATACTGTTGGAGAAGGGGCTAGTCGGGGTGAGTGCACCCTACTTTGTGGTCTAGAAAGTCTTTCTCAGAGTGCTCGGGAAGTCATGCCCTGCATCTTTGACTCGGTCCAGCTGCTCTGAGGCTCACCCCCATGACAGCCCGTCACTCCTGCGTCTGTGCGTGCTCTTCACCCTGTGACTGATCTGCTTCCCTGCTCCTCGGGGCCCTCCCCTGTGGATGCCCTGAGCATCTAGGTGCATTTCCAGGCCACCCTGTCGGTCTTTCCCAAGCGCTCACTCTCTAGACTGCCCTCCTTGCTGCGGGGGAGATGCTCCTAATTCTGAGGAGACACAGGCTAGCACTGGCCTCACATAGCAAAGGAAGAATATTTCTCCCTTGGAAAGGAAACACAACCATTTGTTTTCTATGTGCTCCTAGTAGGGTTTGGCTGGGGTCACTCCCACAGCGCTGAGGATCAAATCCATTAAGGTGCATAAAATTCAAGAGCTTTAACCCATGTTCTATTTCTCTAGTCAGAAAACATTCCTTAGCTTTCTTTTAACCGAGCCCGCCATGAGTAGAGAAGAAATACATATGCTCTTTCTTAGAACTATGTTAGTTCACTATGAGTGGAGAGAAAAATATTTCAACACTAGGGCCTTCATTACAGAAAACTTGTTTGTTGAAGCCATAATGCCCAAAAAGGAAAGAGAGAGAGGAGGAGAGAGAGAGAGAGAGAGAGAGAGAGAGAGAGAGAGAGAGAGAAGAGGCAAAGAGCCTGCCATAGAGGCAGACTGGGGGAGGGGGAGGGAATTAGGGGGGCATCGGTGGTGGGAAATGGGCACTGGTGGAGGGATGGGTGCTGGAACACTGTATGACTAAAACCTAATCATGAATAGTTTTGTAATTGTATATCTCACGGTGGTATAATAAAATAAATTATAAAAAAGAAAATTAAAACCAAACCTTTGGGTTTTTTTTGGGGTCACACCCAGCAATGCTCAGGGTTACTCCAAGGCTCTGCACTCAGGAATTACGGTGCTCAGGGGGCCATACAGGATGGTGGGGGATTGAACCCGATCAGCTATGTGCAAGGCAAATGCCCAACTCCTCTGTGCTATCACTTGGGCCCCAAATATCTAATTTTTATTCATATATTTAGATCATGATCTTGAAAGGTAAACTACCTTGACATTCACAAGCAAAAATTATCTCAAGAAAAATGTGATAACAATGCTCAGAATTCTCTCTCTCTGCCTGTCTCATGGGAAAGTAAATAGCCTTAGATTAAATAGAAAAAATGCATCTCCTGCAGTAGAACAGGAGTCAAGAGAGTTGTTTCTCTGGATTTTTCTAGAGCTTAGGTAACCGACAGAAATAGTCTAAACGCCACATGTTCTGTGCCCATGTACCCTGGGAGCAGCGCTGGCAGCATGACATGCAGAATCAGGACCCCTGAGCTCTCTCAGCTCCCAGTGAGTCTGGGCTCTGGGACAGGAAGGTGCTAGGGCCAGATGGGTCATGGGGACAGAGCAGAGGGGACCCTGAGACCAAAGGATCTTGTGCAAACAGATATTGTTGGTAAAAAGATACAAGCAGGTCGCCAAGTCTCCACTAAGTCCCAGGATATGGGGTTTACCTGGTGAGCCACAGGTCTTGGTGACTAATGCTCAGCGTGCCACCTGGGTGATGACCTGCTGACCACCCACTTACCCCATTGCCAGCTACGTCCAGAGGGGCTCACGAGTTGGCCTCTCACATCAGATGGTGGCTGGCTCAGTCCTTTTCCTGCCTAACACCTGCCCTATCTTGATTCCGGGACCCTGAGCAGCAGGGCGATGCCCACAGAGGTTGGGACACACAAGGCTGCCTCTGGCTCAGCCTGAGGTTTGGGGAAACCCTCCTGCTTTGTGCTCTTTGTTTATCAGGAGACTAGCTCTGAGACCTGCCCTGAATCCTACAATCCTCGGCTTCTAAACTTCTTCCTCCTTGGTGGAGTTGGCTTCGGCTTCCTTCCCCAAGCACACTAGGAGAGCGCGTGGCCACAAGCCAGATTCAGTCTGTCTTATGAAGCCTCTGGTCTGGTGCATCACCTATAGTGGTATCTGGGATTCCCCTGGCAAAAGATAGTTAAAGTCCCTTTTATTTTTCTGTGCCAGATAATGTGTCTGGGACTCAAATGTCAGCTCCCAAACAGATAGAGGAGAGGGTTCCATCTCCTGTGATCCACTCATCCTTGACTCCCTTCTTGTAAATTTTTTTGGGTTCACTCCCAGCAGTGCTCAGGGCTTATTCTTGGCTCTGTTGTCAGAAATAACTCCTGGAAGTGCTCAGGGGCCATGTGTGGTGGCAGGGATCAATAGCGATCAAGCTGAAGTCCTTTGTGCAGAACAAGCACTTTCCCCCACTGTACTATCACCCCTCTCTGCAATCTTTCTATCTCTTCTGGGGTCACACCAAGCAGTGCTCAGGCTTACTCTAGGCTCTGTGCTCAGGGATCACTCCTGGCAGAGTTCTGGGGATTGTATGGAGTGCTAGGGATAGAACCTAGGTCAGCCATGTGCAAGACAAGTGCCCTACCCATGATACTATTGCTCTGGCACTCTACCCCTCTGCCCTAAAATGTCAGCCACAGGTACAGTCAAGCCCTAGACCCATGGGGAAAATAGTTGTTTGAACTATTTAAACCAAAAGCAAATAGGAGTCATTTGCTCATCTAGGATCTGGACTAGAGTTCGGTGAGACTAGAACTGGGATTAAGAGAGCTAACTCGAGTTCGTGTCTGCTGTTCACTAATTTAAGGATGACACTCAGCCCCTACTTGACGTTCATTTTCCCTTTGTAAATAGTATAAGAATCAGAGGCCAGAATGATAGTACAGTATGTAGGGCGCTTGCTTTTGCATGTGGCCAACCCAAATTGATCCCTGGCATCCCACATGGTCCCCGAGCACCGCCAGGAATAATTCCTGAGTGCAGAGCCAGGAGCAACTCCTGAACATGGAGGAGTGTGGCTCCACTCTCAAAATAAAACAAGCAAACGAACCAACAAATAGAAACAGACAAGAATCAGATTCTGGTCTTGGGCCTCTCATTGCCATTTCTGCCACTACTTCTGGTTTCAGAGGCGGCTGTGATGAGTTTGGCCCATGGGAAAAACTGGGTGGGATGTAAGCAGAGGTCGGAGGTGGCAGTGTGGGACTCGCTCCCTCCGGTCTGCTAGGGCAACCTCTCTACCAGTGACTGAGTGTCCTCACGCCCCTGCTGCTGATCTGTCGTGGCACCAGCCTGGACTCTGCATAAACCACCTTCTAGCTGTTGCTGATTTCTGGAATGTCTCACTATTCCTTTGCGGCCTCACTGTGCAGGCCACGGCAGCTCAGAAAGCCGCAGGCAGGCCGTCAGCGCCGCACTCCAACAGGCGGCGGGCAGCCCTGCATGATTCTGAGATCTCAGGCCAGCTCCACGGGCCACCTTGGAGCGTGTATGCAGGAACCAGAACGGCAGCAGATAAAACTGCTGAGGCCCTTCTCAAGGTCGAAGAAGTGTCAAATAAAATGAAAAGCCTAATGCTGAGGAAAAAGAGGCTGCTGGGGCCAAATCTCACATGAGCGTGACAGAGGGAAGCTTCTCCCACAAGCGTTAATCTGGTTAATGAGGCCCAAAGGGTCAGGGCTGCTCCGTCTCGCGCTCAGGCTGGGTCTCAGCATCATGTACCTGGTCCAGGCCCAGGACCGACAGTATTATTCCTGGGTGACTGAAAAGAAGTCAGGGCGGAGGTGGAAGCATATTTCTGATCTAGCTGACTTGCTGCCCACAGATGATCTCAGCTCTCTGATGGCTCGAGCATGTCGCCGCCTTGATGAGCTAAACCAAGAGCCGGTGGAACAGAAGCCAAAGAGAAGCAGCGCCTGAGCCTGAGGGAGACAGAGGCTGGAAGAAATGTGAGCATCTGTGTTTGCAGAAGCATTAGAACATCACCGATGGGAAATAGACCACAGGAGAATGGTGCGAACCCTCAGCCTTGCCCACAGCCGCCGACCACACAGATGTCCTAGGAGATGACCGTGGGCTAGGAGGACAGGAACTGAGATATGAATGCGAGCAGACTTGTTTGTCGGTTGATAAGTTGTTCGTTAACAGTTGTCCTGTCGGGGACTGGAGAGATGGTGCAGGGATTAAGGCGCTTGCTTTGCTTGTGGCCCACCAGGGTTTGATCCTGGGCACTGCATACGATTCCCCAGTACTACCAGGAGAGATCCCTGAGCACAGAGCCAAGTGTAAGTCCTGAGAACAGTTGGGTGTGACCCAGACACAAAAACAAAAAAAGGAATTACAATTTCGTCAGCTCTGTCAAGAATTACAAAACAAAACAAACAAACAAAAAAAGAATTACTATTTCGCTGGCTCTGTCAAGAGCAGGCTGACAAACTTTCCCTGGATATAAACTCGACCTAGGAATTCGAGGCTGTTCCGAGTCGTGCATGGCTCAGGAGGCAGCAGCAGAGCCCGCCCGGCTCTGGATCCTGAAGGGGTGCTGGCCTCATGCCTGCTCACAGCATCTGAGGATGGGCCAGAGCTCATCCCTCTGGTTAGTGCCATTGAGCCCATCACAGTGAGCTGCTCTGCTAGACTGCAAAAGCTTTCACAGCAGCTTTGCTCCCAGAGTCCCTGACCCGAGACCCTGAGCCGTGGCGTGTGGGACGAAGAGACCTTAGCGTTCCTTTATGTGCTGTCCAAGGGCACTCTGAAGGGTAGCCATGTCGGATGAGACCAGACACAGCGTATGCCAACATTTCCTTTCCGCTTGCAGCCCTGCTTCTTCTCAGCTCAGCCATGGAAGGCTCTGCCCGCAGAGCTCCACCCTGAGGTCCTAAACATAATAGGATCCCTGGCACGTTCTCCTATTGCATTGAGCGCGGTTTGCAGGAGCTGGTACCGGGTTGTCAGATGGGGGAAGGGGGCGGGGAGTGTCTAGATGAAGGGCAAAGGAGACCCGCAGGACCCCAGAAATGGAACAGGAAATCCAGCCAGCGCCGAAGGAATAGGGAACACCGAAGGGTGGCAGGATCAGGTCTAGTAGTTTCTTAATTTGATAATTATTTTAGCCACCTTAGTTATGTCTGCTAATGATATAGTTTCCTGCATGACACAATCTGGCACCCCCCAAGCCCCAGGCGTCCCTCTCCCATCCTAACTCCCCATCTCTCCCCAGTGCTAAGCTTCCTACTGAAGACCAAGTCTCTCCTTTTCTGTCGCCTTTGGACATTTGTTATTCCCCTACTTTGTTTATATCCTGAATATGAAAACTTCATTTTGTGTCTGTCTTTCACCTGGCAAGTCATCCTCCAGATGCAGCAAATTGCATGATTTCATCTTTTCATAAATCTGAGCAGTATTCCATTGTGTATACGTGCGATAGTCGGTCTATCCAGTCATCTGTTCTTGGAGTCTTAGGTTGTTTCCAGATTTTGGCTCTTGGGCCAACTGTAGTTCTAAAACACGTTTTCATTGCGGAAACGGGCCAAGTGTACAAGGGAGTTTTCTGTTTTATTTCTCACCACTGCTTGTGATTATCTTTACTTATCTCAAAATTTTAATTATAAAAAAGATTTTGGGTTGGGAAGAAAGTACAGGGGCTGGTTAAGGTGCTTGCCTTTGTTGTATCCTTGGTGTGCAAATGCTTCAGCCACCACAAGTTGTGATCCCTCAGCCCAAGGCTAGGAAGAGTCCCTGAGCACTGTTGGGGAGAGCCCCCAAATGTATTTACATAGGAAGATAGTTGGGAGAAAAGTAAGAGAGCTGGTGGCTCCTTCTGAGATACAGGATTTTATACACATTTTACACGACTTTTTATAAGCATGGCTTTTGTCACTGTCACTGTCACTGTCTTCCTGTAGATCATCAATTTGCTCGAGCAGGAACCAGTAACATCTCCATATGTCCTGTCACATGTGAGAAGCCCAAGGGCATCTGCCTGCTCCAGGAACATAAAGAGCCTCAAATCATTCCATCAGGTCATGGGAATGAGGTCTATAATTGTTACTGGTATTTGCCATATGTCAAATACGACACGGGTAGCTTGCCAGGCTCTGCCGTGGATACGTATATATGTAAACATATTTTCCAAAGTTCCCTAGGGAAGTCATACTTTGATATTACTGTCACAATTAGAATATTTTCCCAAGGAGCTGGAGTGATTGTACAGTGGGCAAGGCACTTATTTGCTCTGGTGTGACTGGTCCTAGTTCAATCCTAGCACAACATGGCCTCCCTAGCCCACCCGGAGTGATCAAGGAGCTCAGAGCCAGGACTTTTGTAATACAAAATAAGATTTTTACTTTAAACTGAAAGGTTTGAGAGACAGTTCAATGGGTAGAGAATTTTCCCTGCATGTGGCTGACCGGGTTAGTCCCCAGCATCCCATATGATCCCTGAGCACCACCAAGAGAAATTTCTGAGCATAGAGTCAGGAGTAAGGTGTGAACATTGCTGGATGTGGTCCCCAAATCAAAACAAATAAGAAAAAACAAGCTAAGTCAGGCACCGACGTGTCCATAAGCAGACGCCCACCAGCAGGGGATGACTACATGCAGCTCGTGTGCCTGAGCCTGGCTCTGCACCAGCCCACCAGCACCCAACTGCCTCATTCTCTCCCATTCTCAAGTCCAGCTCTGCAACCGGGTGAACTGAGCCCCCCATTCTGTTCACCCCTGGCCCCTGGACCTCAGAGACCCTTTCCCTGGTTGTGAGGACTCACCACCCTTGAAATTCAGTCCTTCTATGAAGGAGTGGGCAGTCACCTCTGCCATATGGTTTTCGCCCCTGAACTCCCCCTCCCCTCGTGCCTTCGTCTTACCTGGGCTGAGGTCAAGGTTCAGCCCATGAGGCCACTGGGGGAAAGTCCTGGGGTCTGCCAAGAGCTCTGCTCTTTGCCTGGGCCTGAGGCCACCTGGGGGCACCCTCTGAGCCTCAGTGTCTGCCCCTGCTGCAGTGGGATGCCGAGGAAGTAGAACTTCATTTTGAACAATCTGACTAGACTAGGGCTTCCTCCCAAGTCCTCCCCTAGGGAGGTAAATAGGCTGTGTTTAACTGGGTTTTTGCTTTCCATCTCTCCTGTGACTATCTGTCAGTCCCTCATGGCTGAGGCAGTATATGCTGGTTAAAAGTGTAGATATACAATCCAGGGTTCAGAGGGCCCAAACCCACTTACTACACTAAGGACCACCCTAAGCAAGACAGTGAACTTCCCTGGGCCTCATATATGATCATAATGCTTTTTCCTGGGGCTGTAGGATTATTCACGCTTAGGGCATGGCCAGTACTCTCCAGACACTTTCATGCTGGGAGCAACAACATTCGTTTTGACCTTGAACCAGAGACTTTCTTGTATTGTTGGCTAGTTGTTGTCTGAAAAAATAGGCCATGGAAACCTAATATTATGGAAGTTAACGGTACTTGAGTTCATAAAGAACAATTCTTGACATACCAAATCTTAAAGATAATCTTTCTAAGGGAATAGACAATACCAAATGATGAGAAACCCTTGGCCTTGGCCAGCAGAGCTGAGATTACCAAGCAGTGGGGAAGGAAGGATGAAGGGGTGGAGTAGAAGTGACAGACAGCAGCAGAGGGTGTTGGTGCTGTGGGGAAGGGCAGTGACTCTGTACATCAGCACCGTACATGTGAGCCCTACTGTATGCATGTTACTGAAAACATCATCAACTGTTTTAATCACAGAGCCTCAATAAATTTGAAAGCTTTTTTAAAAATTAATTTATTTTATTTTTTGGCTTTTTTGGGCTTCGCCAGGTAATGCTTAGGGGTTACTCCCGGCTTTGCACTCAGGAATTACCCCTAGCAGCGCTCAGGGGACCATATGGGATCTTGGGAAGAAAACAGGTTGGCCGCATATAAAGCAAACATCTTCCCCACTGTACTATGGCTCTGGCCCCTAAATTAAAACATTTAAAATTCTAAAGTAATTAAAAATGATAATCTTTATAATATAGCCCTAAGTATATCATGTTTATCATAAATAAGGATATTTTAAAATCCTCATGAAAGGCTGCCAAGATAGGACCTGGTAAGGTGCTTGCCTTGTAGGCAGTCAACCCTGGTTTGACCCCCATCACTGTCAGGAGTGACTCCTGAGCACAGAGCCAGGATTAAGCTCTGAGGAAACACTGCTGTCTATGACCTCCGAAACCACAACATTAAAAAAATATTCCCTTGGGCCAGAGTGATGGTACAGTGGGTAGGGCATTTGCCTGGCATGCAGCTGACCTGAATTCAATCCTCTGCACCCCATATGGTGCCCTGAGCACTACCAGGAGTGATCCCTGAGTGAAGAGCCAGGAGGAAGCCCTGCCAAGTATGTACCCCCCCACAATAATAAATCGATAAATTCGATAGTATTTAAATAGTTGAAAACAGTACTGTTCTCAAAGTGCTAATAGCTGGGATACATTATTTATATGCAAATATAATGATTATTTCTGAACATTACCATATTAAGAGATTTTAATTTTAATATCCTTCTGAGATTATCATGTTACTCATCAGATCTATGTTGCTTGTGAGCCTGGGCCTTATGAAGCAATATTCAAGGTCTGTTGCCTTTGAGTCAGCTGCTGTTGGAACCAGAGCACACTTGGATCCGCCACCTCAAAGCGTCTTACCTGCCGGGTGTGAGAGTGTGGGGGAGGCGCTGTCATATAGGGATCCCCGAGCAAAGAAATTCATCCTGTCCACAAAGATCTGCCCGTTGGAATGAAGGTTCCATGTTCCGTCAGGAGCCATGGTGACAGGTGCGGGGCTGTGGAACTAAGGAAACAACTCCAAGACAAATGGAGCAGTTCATTACTGGCCTTGCCAGTTGGCTTAGCTGGGAGGACTCCTGAGGGTAGTAAGCAGAGATTAGGTCATCTTGATGCATCCTTACTATAACATGAGTATTTGATTAGCAGCTGAAATTTGTCTGCAAAGAACAAAAAATCTGACTATCTGTTGCTTTGTACCCAACAGATAGTCTAGGAGAAGGTGCTTGGCTTACACGAGACAGACCATGATTGGATCCCTGACATTACATGTGGTCCCCGAGCCCTACTAGGAGTGCCCCTTGAGCCCAGAGATGGAAGTAAGCTCTGAGCACTGCTGGGTGTGGTTCCAAAGCAAAAGTGAGTAGCCCAGAGAGGAGAGGGGGCTTACGTTGCTCTTCTGCAGAGGAAGTCAGAGGAGCAGGTCAAGACGGCCACAGCGTTCCTCAGAGAATAGGCACCCGAGAGTGCTTCCTACAGCCACCCCAGCACGGCTTCATGGCACAGTGGTCACAGATGTTTTCTTGAGATCCAGCCATCAAGTCTCTATTCCGAAAGGGCAGAATCAAAAGGGTCTTTCCTAGAAGCCTCTTCCTGCTGCTGCTGCTGCTTAATCTCCCTTGGCTGAATTCTGTCACAAGACACATCATTGTGAAGTGGCTCAGAATTTAGATGAAAAAAAAGTTGCCTTTTGGGCCATACCTGGTGGTGCTTAGGGCTCTGCCAAGGCTCACCCCTGGGGGTCTCGGGGGACCCTATGGGTTAGTGGAGATTGAATCCGTGGGGATTGACACAGGATCAAACTTATGTTGGGCATGTGCAAGGCCTGACCCACTAGAATATTGCTCCAGGCACAGATTTGGACTTTTAGAGGAAACATCACCTCCTTGAATTAAATCTGGTTTTAGCTAGTGAGGAGGGAATAGGAAGAATGTTATTGGGTTGGGCTTTCTCAATCTCTGTTATGAGACACTAGTGCCAAAGAGGTAACCCTGGGGGCTGGAGCGATAGTACAGTGGGGGAGGGTGTTTGCCTTGCATGCGGCCGACCCATATTCCATCCCGGCATCCCATATGGTCCCCAAGCACTGCCAGGAGTAACTCCTGAGTGCAGAGGTTAGGGGTAATCCCTAAGCATCACCTGGTGTGACCCAAAAAGAAGAGAGAGAGAGCGAGAGAGACTCCAACAGAAGGAAGAAAAGACCCCACCCTAAAGCCCGGATTAGCTTCCACAGTGCCCAGGTATTCTCACCAACAGGGCTGGAAAGCTGGGAGATGCCCCTGTTTTTCCTGAGCCCGGGTTCCAGCTGGTGCTGCAGCTGCTGAGTTATTCCTCTCCTGTTCACTCCTGCTTCATCCAAGAGGCACCAGGTTGGGAACTCCACAAACCACCTGCTCCCCAGCTCTACAGAAATCAGGTATTGCACCATCAAGGGTTCCTTGAATGAACAGGTTCTATTTTTAAGTGCATAGTATTTGAGAAGGTACTTAAAGAAATGACTTCAGGGCCTGGAGATAGTTCAGCAGCTGAAGATTACTGTCCTGCAAGGCTAAGGTCAAGTGCTCAACTCCCCAGGCCCAGATGCTCAGTGTGATCCCAGCAGGTTTGTGGCCTCAGACCCACCCGCCCCAAACCACCCCCTTAGGCCGGCTGCAGGTCCATGCAGTGAGTTTGTGTGGGTACTGCAATGACGAAGACTGACCCCCCAAGAACACAAGTAAAGTTGTGTGCCATGTGATGGGAGAGCAATCGTGAGTGAGAATGGGGGATGTGGATGAGCACTACTCTTGAGCCCCAGCTCATGGGGAGCACCATGGCTGAGTGCAACAATAGCAGCAAAAAAAGGGGTGGGAAAGGGAACAATCAAATCAACAGTAATTATATATATGTGCATGACTGATGAACTGCTTCGTACAAAATTCTACTTCCCGCAACGGGAGAAAAAGCTGCAATGTTTAAGAAGAGAACTCCCAGAACGACCACCAACTGGGAACTCTTTGGCACCATTGCGGCAACATGGGAAGATACCATCATTGATGACATCGATGAAGAATACAACCGACTGGTTCAGCACCTCCAAGATTGTGCGAAGAATGCCGAGAGAGAGAAAGACACAAAAGGACGCTTGTATTCAGAAACTCTTGAGCTCATTCGCCAACGCGGCAAGGCGCGAGCCTCAGGAGACCAAATGCTAACGTCCAAGCTTGCTAAACAGTGCAGAGAAGCAATAAAAGCAGACCTCAAAGACAGAAGAGCAGAAATACTGGAAGATGCAGCAGAAGCCGGGAAAAGTATTCGCACTGCCCGCCTGTCCTTCGCCAACTATAAGATCAAGATGACTGCCCTCCGACGCCCTGATGGATCTATCACATCTTCCAGAAAGGCAATGGAGAAAATTATCCAGGACTTCTACTCAAATCTCTTTGATAGCCACATCCACCTGCCCACATACCAAATTCCACAGGATGGATATGTCATTCCCAACGTTCTCCCTTCTGAAATACGACATGCCATCTCGTCAGTAAAGAAGGGAACAGCACCAGGCCCAGACAAAGTCAGACCCAAACACCTGAAGAATCTGCCGTTGGTACTCATCAATACACTAGCTCAGCTCTTCACATGCTACCTGTCCGAATGCAAAGTGCCCTCCCAATGGAAAACAAGCAGGACAGTTCTACTGTTCAAGAAGGGAGACATTCACGACATTGGCAACTATCGCCCCATCTGCCTGTTATCCGTCATCTACAAGCTGTTTACACGAGTCATCCTGAACAGGATTAGCAGAACACTAGATGAAGGACAACCATGCGAGCAAGCAGGTTTCTGGAAAGGATTCAGCACAATCGACCATATCCACACAGTAACCAAGCTCATTGAGGTTTGTAGGGAGTACAAGATGCCACTCTGTCTCACGTTCATTGATTTACAGAAAGCCTTTGATTCTGTGGAGACTGCAGCAGTCATCAAAGCCCTAGTCAAACAGGGTGTTCAAACCCAATACATCAAGATCCTTCGTGAGCTGTATTACGGATTCACCACCAGGATCTCACCATTCTACAAAGAAGTGATCATTGATGTCAAAAGAGGGGTTCGACAGGGTGATACCATATCACCAAAACTCTTCAGCGTCACCCTCGAGAACATCATGCAACAATTAGAATGGGAAGAAATGGGAGTGAAGATAGATGGTCGACAACTACACCACCTCCGCTTCGCTGATGACATCGTTCTAATAACACCAAACATTAGCCAAGCGGCACAAATGCTGGCTGACTTTGACCGAGAATGTGGTAAGGTAGGTCTACAGCTGAATCTGAAGAAAACTATGTTCATGAGAAATGAACTAGTTCTAGAGGCCCCATTCACTCTCAATGGAACAAACATCTCTGAATGCAGCAGTTATGTGTACCTAGGTCGAGAAGTCAACATGATGAACGACCTAAAACCTGAGCTGCGCAGGAGGAAGAGAGCGGCATGGAATGCCTTCAAAGGCATAGAAGAAATAGCTAAAAGGACAAAGAACCTCCCGGCTCCGGGCACATCTCTTCGACTCCACCGTTCTCCCTACATTAACATAGGGCCTCAGAGACCTGGGCCCTATGAAAGCAGGATGAGAATGCTATGCGGGTCTCCCAGAGAGGCATCGAAAGAGCTATGCTTGGAATATCACGCCTCACTCAAGTGAGTGAAGGAATCCGGAGTTCTGACCTCCGTCGCTATTCCAGAATCAGGGATGCTGTCTCCTTTGCCAAGGCATCGAAAATCAGATGGGCTGGACATGTAATGCGATTTGGAGACAACCGCTGGACTAGAGCCGTTACCGACTGGATCCCACGGGATGTCAAAAGATCACGTGGCCGCCCACCTACAAGATGGTCAGACTTCCTTGTTAAGACCCTGAAGGAACGGTTTGAGGTTCTTCATATTCCTGAATCAACCAGATGCCATTGGGCTACATTGGCACGTGATAGGGTCCAATGGAAATGTTACTGGCACCCTCTCGAGCAAATCGATGAATAACGGGATTCAAGTGATCAAGTGATCGGAGTGACTGATGAACTGCAACAGGGAGAGATTTGCTTTTTTTTCTTGGGTGGAGCTCTAACGAGCTGTGGAGTCTGGATATTGAAAATGGCGGCCCCCATGGTGTGGGGGTTCCTCTGGCTTCTTGCAAGACTCTATTGGGATGGTGGGCCAGGGCTAGAACCCGCCTTCCCTCCTGGGTTCCTCACCATCAGGGAGAGCTGGTAGCAGTTCTGCCCCGTGTATTGTCTCACTAGCTCTGTTGTATTTGATATGCCAAAAACCAGTAGCAATTATAGACCTCATTCCCATGACCTGAAGGAATGGTTTGAGGCTCTTTGTGTTCCTGTAGTTAGCAGATGCCCTTGGGCTACACTAGCAAGTGACAGGACATATGGAGATGTTACTAGAGCCCATTCCAGCAAATTGATGAACAACAGGAAGACAAGTGATACAAGTGACAAGTGATGTGCATGACTATGTATACTATGCTATGCTATGCTATGCTATGCTACACAATACATAATATTATGTATATACATGAATACGTATATGTTGGAGGACAGGTTTAGCTAACCTGGGAGCTTTGTTGTTTTGCCCACTCCCAGCTTAATCTTATTTAAGCCAAGGTTTATTCTAATGAGACCTCTCTTCTATGTAAACACTGCTAGAGGGTGTGGCAGTTACAGAAGTCACCTTGATTGAATAACTTCTGACTTATACATCTACTAAGACTTCTATGTTTTCTAGATTGGGGACACCTCCCTCTTTATACCCACTGCACCCAGTGTGGGACAGTTAGAATTTACCAGGAGACTACCACCCTGGTTACGTTGAGACTATAGGAAGACTATCACTTGATCACTTGAATCCCGTTATTCATCGATTTGCTCGAGTGGGCGCCAGTAACATTTCCATAGGACCCTATCACGTGCCAATGTAGCCCAATGGCATCTGGTTGATTCAGGAATATGAAGAACCTCAAACCGTTCCTTCAGGGTCTTGACAAGGAAGTCTGACCATCTTGTAGATGGGCGGCCACGTGATCTTTTGACATCCCATGGGATCCAGTTGGAAATGGCTCTAGTCCAGCGGTTGTCTCCAAATCGCATTACATGTCCAGCCCATCTGATTTTCTATGCCTTGGCAAACGAGACAGCATCCCTGATTCTGGAATAGCGACGGAGGTCAGAACTCCGGATTCCTTCTCTCACTTGAGTGAGGCGTGATATTCCAAGCATAGCTCTTTAGATTCCTCTCTGGGAGACCCGAATAGCATTCTCATCCTGCTTTCATAGGGCTCAGGTCTCTGAGGCATATGTTAATGCAGGGAGAATGGTGGAGACAAAGAGATGTGCCCGGAGCCGGAGGTTCTTTGTCCTTTTAGCTATTTCTTCTATGCCTTTGAAGGCATTCCATGCCGCTCTCTTCCTCCTGCACAGCTCAGGTTTTAGGTCGTTCATCATGTTGATTTCTCGACCTAGGTACACATAACTGCTGCATTCAGAGATGTTTGTTCCATTGAGAGTGAATGGGGCCTCTGGAACTAGTTCATTCTTCATAAACATGGTTTTCTTTAGATTCAGCTGTAGATCTATCTTTCCACATTCTCGGTCAAAGTCAGCCAGCATTTGTGCCGCTTGGCTAATGTTTGGTGTTATTAGAACGATGTCATCAGCGAGCGGAGGTGGTGTAGTTGTCGACCATCTATCTTCACTCCCATTTCTTCCCATTCTAATTGTTGCATGATGTTCTCGAGGGTGACGCTGAAGAGTTTTGGTGATATGGTATCACCCTGTCGAACCCCTCTTTTGACATCAATGATCACTTCTTTGTAGAATGGTGAGATCCTGGTGGTGAATCCGTAATACAGCTCACGAAGGATCTTGATGTATTGGGTTTGAACACCCTGTTTGACTAGGGCTTTGATGACTGCTGCAGTCTCCACAGAATCAAAGGCTTTCTGTAAATCAATGAACGTGAGACAGAGCGGCATCTTGTACTCCCTACAAACCTCAATGAGCTTGGTTACTGTGTGGATATGGTCGATTGTGCTGAATCCTTTCCAGAAACCTGCTTGCTCGCATGGTTGTCCTTCATCTAGTGTTCTGCTAATCCTGTTCAGGATGACTCGTGTAAACAGCTTGTAGATGACGGATAACAGGCAGATGAGGCGATAGTTGCCGATGTCGTGAATGTCTCCCTTCTTGAACAGTAGAACTGTCCTGCTAGTTTTCCATTGGGAGGGCATCTTGCATTCAGACAGGTAGCCTGTGAAGAGCTGAGCTAGTGTATTGATGAGTACCGACCGCAGATTCTTCAGGTGTTTGGGTCTGACTTTGTCTGGGCCTGGTGCTGTTCCCTTCTTTACCGACAAGATGGCCTGTCGGATTTCAGAAGGGAGAATGTTGGGAATGACATATCCATCCTGTGGAATTTGGTATGTGGGCAGGTGGATGTGGCTATCAAAGAGATTTGAGTAGAAGTCCTGGATAATCTTCTCCATTGCCTTTCTGGAAGATGTGATAGATCCATCAGGGTGCTGGAGGGCAGTCATCTTGGTCTTATAGTTGGTGAAGGACAGGCGGGCGGTGTGAATGCTTTTCCAGGCTTCTGCTGCATCTTCCAGTATTTCTGCTCTTCTGTCTTTGAGGTTTTCTTTTATCGCTTCTCTGCACCGTTTAGCAAGCTTGGACGTTAGCATTTGGTCTCCTGAGGCTCGCGCCTTGCCACGTTGGCGAATGAGCTCAAGAGTTTCTAAAGACAAGCATCCTTTTGTGTCTTTCTCTCTCTCAGCATTCTTTGCACAATCATGGAGGTGCTGAACTAGTCGGTTGTATTCTTCATTGATGTCGCCAATGATGGTATCTTCCCATGTTGCTGCAATGGTGCCAAAGTGTTCCCAGTTGGTTGTCGTTCTGGGAGTTCTCTTCTTAAACTTTGCAGCCTTTTCTCCCCATTGCGGAAGTAGAATTTTGCACGAAGGAGACGGTGGTCCGATCCTGTTTGGAATTTAGGGACGACAGCTACATCGGTCAGACAAAACTGTCGATTGAAGATGATGTGGTCAATTTCATTGTGGAACTGTCCCCAGGAGATTCCCATGTCCAACGTTTCGCTTCAGCCTTCTGGAACTGTGAGTTCCCATGAATGGTCTTGGTGGACATGATAAACTCAGATAGTCTCTCACCCTGTTCGTTCCATTCTAGGCCATGGGTCCCGATGTGGAGTTCTTCAGCCGATCTTCTTGGTCCTATCTTGGCATTAAAATCACTGACTATGATCTTGTAGAAGGTGTGATCTTTTTTTATAGAACTCCTCCAATTCCATGTAGAATTACTCAATTTCATCTTCTTTGTATGTGGATGTTGGTGTGTAGACAATGAAGATAGAAATTGCTGGCAGTGGGTCACATCTCTTCAAGTGTAATCGCCCTATTCGATAGGAAGACTATAGGAAGGATCATACTAGTTTGCTCTAAGCAGGAGAGTGTGACCCTTTCAGTACACAAGAACAAGATACTCAGAATCACCCTGGTGCAGATAATAATAAGAAGGACTTTGTGGGTACCATCTAGATTACTTGAAGCTCATGAAATTAAGATGTATTACTTTATATCAGCCCTCTCTCTCCAGTGTTTTACATAAGAGATAATCTTGGTAGAAAGGATTAGACCTTGGCATAACCTTTGTTTATACCTGCAATAGGGTGTGGCACTACACTCTGTTTAGAGTTCTTTGTTGACATGACCCTCCCGGTTGGATTACTTTGGTGTATATAAGGGGCTGACTTGAGACCCCTTCATTCTTCACTTTTGCCTTTTGGGCCTTTTAGCTTTTGGCTTCTGGCTCCTCAGCCTTGTGGCTTTTGGCTTTTGGCTTTTGCTCTTTGGCCTTTTGTTCCTTCTTCTAGGTAGGACTCAGCTCGGGTGAGATTCTCTCTCTTTGGTGGGAGATTTAGGCTCTTTTGTATGATCTAAATTTGGACCAGAGCTAAAGTTTGTTCATTATATTGGATTGCTGTGGAAAAGCTTTTGTACTATTAAAAGCCTTTTTGGAACTGCACCGACTTGTGAGTTTTCATCTGTTCTCCCGGCATCCTCGAAGGTAGAAGAGAACTTCGGTCCTGATACTGTCGGGGGACCCCGCGGGCGTTCCCGACACTTATATGATCTATCTATCTATCTATCTATCTATCTATCTATCTATCTATCTATCTATCTATCTATCTATCTATCTATCTATCTATCTATCTATCTATCTATCTATCTATCTATCTATCTATCTATCTATCTATCTATCTATCTATCTATCTATCTATCTATCTATCTATCTATCTATCTATCTATCTATCTATCTCTCTCTCTCTCTCTCTCTCTCTCTCTCTCTATCTATCTATCTATCTATCTATCTATCTATCTATCTATCTATCTATCTATCTATCTGTCTATCTGTCTATCTGTCTATCTGTCTATCTGTCTATCTGTCTATCTGTCTATCTGTCTAACTGTCTATCTGTCTATCTGTCTGCCTGCCTGCCTGTCTGTCTGTCTATTATCTATCTACACTATTGAGTGAAATTAAGGGGCTCTCTAGACCCTTGGCCTAACTAGGTTGACCTCGCTCTGTCCATTGACCAGAGGAGCCCCTGGTGGAGTCTGAGGAGGGCTACGGAAACAGCCTGTGCTCATTCCAAGGCAGGAAGTAGGAGATAAGCTTCAGGGGAATTGATTAGCAGCTAATTGATGAATTGCTGCTGAGAGCCCTTTCATTAAAGCACTCTCAGGGGTGATGGAGTCGTAAAGCCATAGAAGCCCAGCAGCAGGGAGAGGCCACGGGTGTCCTTGGAGGCCCTAGGGATGCCTTTGGAGGGGCTGCTTTTCTTTATATGGACCCCAGCAGAGAGTGACCTGGTTGGAGATGCCCTCTGAGTCCAGGCACACTCAGACCTGTGGCTGGGGTCTCCCCAACTCTTACCTGGCACCCCCAGACTAGCTCATGGAGATACTGCTGCAGAATGGGGACTTGAGCCTTGGGAGGGGCACCCAACTTCAGTCCCAGGCACCACGTTGCAGGGTTCTGCACTCCTGTCTGTGTGCAGCGCAGGGTCCTTGGGGAAAGAGGCAGCCTCAGTTTCCCCTTGCCAGCTGCTGTGAGCATCCCACTTTTGATTGCCCCTATCCTACATTTTCAACATTCTTGCGAATCCCTGGAGCTCTCCCTGGGCTCAGCTGACCATGAGGTGCAAGGCAAATGCCTTTCTTCTGTACTCTCGCTCCAAGTTATGCTTTCTATTTCTAACTCTACACATCTTTATTATTCAATATTTTGATTCTTAAAAATAAAGAACCTGAGAGCTGTGGGTCAACATAAAGACATGACATCCTCCTATATCACTGGTCTCTGCCCAGAGTGAGGGTGCTGGTCTGTGCCCAGAGGAAGGGTCCTGGTCTGTGCCTAGGGAAACTGATCCCTGCATGATATGGGGGCAAGAAGTGTCCAGTTAAAGCACTGAAAAAATAAAAAAAATCAAAGCAGCAGCTGAAGAGGGAGTGTGGGGAAGGTGATCCTTGGTACCACTTGTCCCTCCCACCAAGACCAAGTGCCACTAGGTGTGGCCCTGATGGTCCCCAGCACCCATGAGCCTGAGCATCCCTATACAGCCAGACTCTAGCACTGAGTCGTCTAGCCTGGGTGGCCCCCCATGCCCCTGAGCACTGCCTGGAAGAGCCCCAACACAAATAAAGGGTTGCTTATCTTCCTTGCCTCCTTGGTCCAGGTTGCAAAGGGGAACAAGGGTCAGCCATCCATGAGAGGCTGTGTGCTCAGACTGTTGCACATATTTTTTCCCTTTGAGTGAAGATACCAGAGTCATTCAGACATGTATAGGGTTAGGCATGTGAAGGTAAGTCAGGGAGCTGTAGAGATAGTACAGAGGGTAGGGCATGCAGGGGCCTGGACGCAGCTGACCTGAGTTTGCTCCCTAGCACCATATATAGTCACCCGAACCCTCCAGGAGTGATCCTTGAGCACAGAGCCAGGACTAAGCCCTGAGCACCACCAGGTGTGGCCCCAAAACCACCACCACTACCAACAACAAAAAGTAAGCTGTTCCGGGAAGTCAGCACTACTGAAAGAATGTCTAGATCACTGTGTCCATGCTGGGGCACCTTCTTTGGGGGGTTCCTCCATGTTCTGACTGGGTCCTTGGGGAAAGTCTGCAAAGAGACTTTCAAGGTGCTATTTCCTGAAAACCTCATTATCAGCTCTCCATTCCCCACCTGTCTGCCTGCTTGCAGCATGGGGGAGTCCACCAGGTTCTCCTATTGGTCCTTATTTGCTCATCACGCTTTACCAAGGATGCTAGCCAGAGAATCTCAAGTAAACAGTGCAGACAGCCAGGACCCCGCTCAGATCCCTAGGTCTTGTCAAATGTCTTTTCCGTGGCTATTGATATGATGTTATGGTTTTTATTTTTCTTCTTAATTATATGACGTATTATGTTGAACCCTCATTGCATTCCCGGGATGAATCCTACTTGGTCATGGAGTATAATCTTTTAATGACTCTTTGGATTTTATTGAAGATCTTAGCATCTGTGTTCATCAGGGATATTGGCCTGTAATTTTCTTTTTCATGACATCTCTGTCTGCTTTGGGTATCAGGGCTATATGTGCCTCATTGAAGCTATTTGGGAGTGTTTCTGTTTCTTCAATTTCCCAAGGAACTTGAAAAGGACTGGGAGTAGGTCCTCTTTAAAGGTTTGGTAGCATTTATTGGTGAATCCATCTGGACCTGGGCTTTTGTGTTTGGGGAGACTTTTGATTACTGATTCCATCTCCTCAATGGTGATAGGTTTGTTGAGGTATTCCAAATCTTGTTGCAGTCTCCGGAGGCTTAGGAATTCAGGAATGTGTCCATTTCTTCTAGGTTCTTTTGTTTTGTGGCATGCAGACTCTCATAGTAATCTCTGATGATCTTTTTAATTTCTGTGGTTTCTGTTGTGATGTCCCCCTTTTCATTTCGGATTCTATTTATTTCTCTCTTCCTTTCCTTGAGAGTCTTGCAAGTGGTTTGTCAATCTTGTTTATTTTTTCAAAGAACCAGCTCTTGGTTTTGTTGATCTTCTGGATTGTGTTTTGGGATTCCATCTCATTGATTTCTGCTCTAAGTTTTATTTTTTCTTTCTTTCTGCCTGGGTTGGGCTCCTTTTTGCTGATTGCTTTCTAAGATCTTAAGCTGTGAAGTCAAACTGTTTATGATGGCCTTTTCTTCTTTTTTGATGATTGCTTGAAGAGCTATGAACTTGCCTCTTAACACTGCTTTTGCTGTATCCCACAAGTTCTGGTAATTCATGTCTTCAGTCTCATTTGTTTCCAGGTATTTTTGGGATTTCCTTTTTGATTTCTTTTATAACCTGCTGGTTGTTCAGCGGTGAGCTATTTAGTTTCCAGCTGCTTGGTATGACTCTCTGTTTTTGTGTGCAATTAACTTCTATTTTCAGTGCATCATGGCTGAAAAATCATTGACAATTTCTATCTTCTTGATTTTCTGAAAGTATGTTTTATGGCTCAGCATGTGATAGATCTTGGAGTATGTTCCACGTGTGCTGGAGAAAAATGTGTATTCAGCTCTTTGGGGATGAAATGCCTTGTATATATCTACTAGCCCTCTTCCATTTCTTCCTTTAGGGCCACTATTTCCTTGGTGAGTTTCAGTCTTGTTGATCTATCAAGAGTTGATAGAGCAGTGTTGAAATCTCCAACTACAATTGTGTTGCTGTCAATGTCTTATTCGAAGTCTATTAGTAGTTGTTTTAGGTATTTTGCTGACCCCTCATTGTCACTTGTCACTTGTCTTCCCGTTGTTCATTTATTTGCTCGAGCGGACACCAGTAACATCTCCATTCATCGGGAATGAGGTCCATTATTGTTACTGTTTTTGGCATATCGAATATACCACGGGTAGCTTGCCAGGCTCTGCCGTGGCTCTGGGTTCATCCCAGGGGACCCAGTCTTTTTTCTATGTCAGACTATCAACCATCCAGGGCTCATGGGGGGCAGAGCCCTGGGTGTAGACAAGCCTGTCTCCTGTCTGCCACCTGCTGATGCAGCCGGGCACAGCAGCCACACCTGCAACACCTCAAGGGGCAGGTGGCAAGAGGCCCCTCATTAGGAGCATTTATGTTTAGGAGTGTAATTTCTTCCTGATATACGTATCCCTTGATTATTAAGAAGTGACCTTCTCTGTCCCTTCTGACCATCAGCCTGAAGTCTATGTTGTCGGATACCAGTATGGCCACCCCGGCCTTTTTGGAGGGGTTGTTTGAGTAAAGGATTCTTTTCCAGTCTTTTACTTTTGAGTCTGTCTTTGTCAGATCCCTAGGAAGCCATGAGCAGAGCGGGAACAAGATGGGTGAGGGGGTCCTTAGGTTCTCCCCCCCACACAGCTGGTGCTGGCAGCTGGTCAAGCCGGGACCCCTGGCCCCTGAGCAGTGCCTGCACTTTACATTAAAGCCCGTCTGGCCTAGGCCCCATCCTGCAGAAATGGATGAGGTTCCCCAAGAGCTGCTGTGGCTCACACCAGCTTCTGTGCGGCCATTAGCAATTTCATATGTGCTCTGTGCCAAGGAAGACAGCCCGGCAGCGGCTCTGCTTGGCACCGACTTTGGCACTGGGCGCTTCTTTCCTGCCTTGGCTGCTCGCTTGAACGCCGCCGGCCGGCTGTGTGGTCCTGGCCAGTGCCCCACCTTACTTCTCTCAGCTCAGGCCTCCTCCGTACAGAGGGAAGCCGCTAACGCAACAGCCAAGGTGTACCCCGTGCTTGGAGGGAGCTCGCCGCTATCCCTGGTGCCGAGTTCAGGCACTTGGGGTAAGTTTGTGCCCGGTCCACTGACGCTTGGAGGCACTGGGAGAGACACGGGCATCGCGCCATCTTGTGCCGTCCTGAGAGATGAAGGTGGAACCTGCTCGCTTCTGCACAGATGAGCTGCGTGAGGCCCGGGGAGGGACCGGCAAGGTCCAGAACGCCGCAGAGAGGGTGACCAGGCCACTGAGACTCTCTGGCTGCGTATGCAACTGCTTCCCAGAGAGTGCACAGAGGGGCTGAGCTTTGTCTCACCTTCATCCCTGGAGCTGGTGAGGCCAAACGAAGGCTGAAGGGAGCAGATAGCAGGGCTCGCAGGAGGGGCCTCCTGAGGGACAGAAGAATCCGAACTCCCAGCAGACAAGGACACACAGTCAAGGCAGTGTGAGGCTGGCAGAAGGCAGAAGCGAGAGCAAGAGATTCTGAGCTGGGTGCGGTGAGGGGCGTGGAGGCCGGCAGACATCACCTGTGGAGTGGTCAGGAATGAGGAATCTGACCAGATGCCCAGGAGGCCAGGGGCAGTGGCTCTTTCAGAAACTGACCTAACTGGATTCCTGCTAGAGCTGGGCAGAGAGGCTGACAAGGAGAGTACCAAGGTCAAAGCTTCCAGGCTCAGAGATGCTTGGCCAGAGGGAGGTCAGGGGAGCCCTTAAAGAGTCGCCTTAAGTGATGGCCTGGGGCCGAGGGTCTCAACTTGGCTCCTGCAGCCCTGTGCTGGGCTAGTCGGGGAGGGGGTCGGGACTCAGCAGGTGTGAGAAGGTTGGAGGGAACCTGGCCAGAAGGAGAGATGTGGGAAGAGTCTGGGCAAGGCTGCGGGTGATTGACGGCCAGCAGGAAAGATGTGGGAGGAGTCTGGGCAAGGCTGCGGTGATTGACGGCCAGCAGGAAAGATGTGGGAGGAGTCTGGGCAAGGCTGCGGGTGATTGACGGCCAGCAGGAAAGATGTGGGAGGAGTCTGGGCAAGGCTGCGGGTGATTGACGGCCAGCAGGAAAGATGTGGGAGGAGTCTGGGCAAGGCTGCGGGTGATTGACGGACAGCAGGAAAGATGTGGGAGGAGTCTGGGCAAGGCTGCGGGTGATTGACGGACAGCAGGAAAGATGTGGGAGGAGTCTGGGCAAGGCTGCGGGTGATTGACGGACAGCTGGAGGAATGTGGGAGGAGTCTGGCAAGGTTGCAGGTGGTTGATGGTCACTTGGTCACTCCAGCTTTCTGCGCGAGCTTCCAGTGGAATAATGAAGGCTCTGGTGAAGTGGGGTAGTAATGGGGTTCCCCAGGCTCTGCTGGTTTGGGGAAAGGGAGCGGGAGCACATGTCTGGGCTTGAGACGGCAGCGGGGTGCACGCAGAGACACAGGTGTGCGGATTGCTCAATATTTCCTCTCAGACAATTGGACAACACCACAGGAAGTTGGGAAAAATGTACAGTTAGGTCCCACGTTCTCTTCACCCAGTTCCACTCAATGGCAGTCTGTGACGTGACTACTTGGATGACCAAAGCCCAAAACTGGCCCTAGAGCTCGGAGACTAGACGTGGCTTCAGGTCCCACCTGCTCAGACAGCCCGCGTGAGCACGTGCTGCTGTGTGTAGTGTGTTCCGTGCAGGAGAGCGTGACTGCCACACAGCCCTTACTGATGTATGTGTCTGGGTACGCACTAGTCACTGGGACCGTCTCTGACAGCTGCTAGAGCTGAAGGCATGATGGAGCGGGGACAGCAAATGCTTCGAGGCGAGCAGGTTGCTGGGCTGAGGCCACTCTGGGCTCCCTCCAGAAGCACCACGTCGCCACTGTGTCTGGCCTTTGGCCTTCGCGAGGCGGCTGCCCAGAAATGCCAACGCAGGGTTATAAGTCACTAAGTGAACAACTGAGAACACTGTTGGGCCATGTGTTGTGCAGGGTTTGAGATGGAAACAGGGGAATACGAGGGCCTGCAGGTCTGGGTTCAATCCCTGGCACCATATGGTTTCCCAGCACCTGTGGGGGTCCCCACCTTAGCACAGTGGCTGCTGGAAGTAGCCCCTGCGAATGAGTGGGTATGGCCAAAAAAAGGGTTGATGTATTTGTATAATCTTCAATAGCTCTTAACACCTATAATTAAGTCCCCACCCCCTCCAGTCCTTGGCTGTGAGACTAGGCACTGGCTTTAATCCCTCAGCACGGGGCCCATGACTGGGACACTCGGTACCTGGTGGGTAAAGGCCCCCCTGTTGACACCCGATTTTCCATATGGAATTCCGGGAGCCTCTCAGCCAGTTATCCCTGTCTCAGCCAAGGATATTTTCCTCCGCGGAGCTGCAAGGCGCCCCGCTTTATTCATATCAATTTCACGCCCCATATATTTTGTTCTGTCACCTGCACTTTAAATCTTTCATTCACGAGCCTTGAATTTTGAGGATTCTGACACGGGAAGCCTGGGACAGGGACCCCCTGAGGCATCTCAGCTGGCAGAGGCGGTGCCAGAACGGCGCGACCCCGCCACCTCCTGGTAGACACGAACATTGCAGCCTGCGCAAGGATAGCGACCCCGCACCTCCCTCCCCACCCCAGGGGGCCAGAGAGAGGCATGGACCTAGGCTTCACGGAGTGGTTTGGGGAACCGAGTGTCGGATGAGGACCCGAAAAAAAATGAGACATACGCCTTGATTCCAGAGTTGACGTCCTGTCAAGGGACCCAGTCAGGACAATGATGGCACATAGTGGACACTAGGTTCTGGCTAGACAGGCTGGAGTTTGCATCTTCTCCCCAACCACCCCCGCCCCCGCTTGTTCGTTTTTGGGTCAAACCCGGCAATGCTCAGAACTTACTCCTGGCACTGTGCTCAGGAATTGCTTCTGGTCGTGCTGGGGGTGGGGCGGGAGGCCCTATGGGATACTGAGGATTGAACCTGAGTAACCAGGGGGCTACTCAGCATCCTGCGCCCTCAACTCTCCAAGACTCAGTACTTGGCCTGCAGAGAGCCCTCTCCATTCCAAGGTCTCCCAGACCTTTTTGGGGCTCAGCCTTTCCCACTAGCTCAGACTTGCTGATTTATTTTTTCGTTTTTGTGCCACACCCGCAAGTGCTCAGAGTTTTTTTCTGGCTCTGCACTCAAGACTTATACCTGGCTGTGCTGGGGGACCATATGGGATGCCGGGATCGAACCCAGGTTGGTTGTGTGCACGGCAAACGGCATACCCGCTTTTACTCTCTCTCCGCCCCTCGCTAACATCTTCAGGGGTCGGAACCTACTGTTTCAGCTCTGGGCCATTGCAAATGGACTAGTGGAGTCACGAGGATCCTGGGATCCGTGGGGCTTTCTAGCGTCTGTTCCCGACCCTTCTCTTCCTCCTCAGTCTAGTTCCGCCAGAAAACCAAATGTGACCAGGAGGTGGCGCTGCTGGGTCAGAATCCTGCACGCAAAGGCTGTTGAGAGCTGAGAGACCGCGGGTGGGACAGGAAGGGGGAGAGGGGAATAGAGGACGAGTGGGCCGCTTTAAAGCTTTCTCTGTGCTTGGATCAGTCACTGTATTGAGCAGGTCAGCAGTGCAGTAGATATAACTGCCTACATAAGTATACACAACGCATACATGCAATATGTCACGTGAGTCTTCTCCCCTGCAGGCAGGTGACTGTGTTAAACAGATGCTGCCTTCCTGGGGGGGGGGGGGGGGGGGACGGCGGGAGCGGGTTTCTTCCCAGGTTCCTTGATTGCATGAGTATGCACGAGTGTGCATCTATGTTGTACGTGATTGTGTGTGTGTGTGTGTGTGTCCATGTGTGAGTGTGTGTATGTTAACGGCAGGCATAAACCACTCTTGTGCCTTGGTCCAGGTGACGATGGAGCTTTCAGACCTACAGACCACACTGTAGAAGAGCCTGGCTTGTTTCCCACGGGATGCGGGGCTGCCCCTCACGTCTTCCTGTCCCCGGCGGAGAGGTGGCTGAGGAGGGCTGTGGGGCTCAGAGCTGGGGAGCTAGTGGGCAAAGGCGAGAGGTTGGGTAGCTTGTTCAGCCTTGACGTGACTCCTCTGTGAGGGGCTGCCGCTTTCCTGTCCATGCAAGGCCGCACCGAGTCTGAGAACCAACATATGTCTGGGGAGCGAGGGTGCAAGTGAGGGTCCCCCAGGGAAGCCACTTGCTGCAGTAACAGGCACACCTGCCTGCGTGGCACCCAGGTCACGTTCCAAAAAGCATCTCATGGACTGCCTGCCGCCACCCTTACGAGCCTCTGGCTCCTGAGCTAGACAAAGTGCTGGAGGCGGGAGAGGATCAAGGGACGGGAGTGTGTGCTCTGCACGCGTGAGCCCCGGGTTCAAAGCCTGGCACCATCAGGGAGCACTGAGAGATGTGAACATCTCCCCGCCTCCCACGCATGAAAGATCAAATGCTGAAATCCTGCTCTGGAGAAGCTACTGTCCCGGGCCTGGAGAGAGGACAGTGGGTGGATGATTACCCTGCACACGCCCGACCTGGGCTCACTTCCCAGCATCCTGTATGATCCCCCTCGAGCCCCGCCCGCCTGGAGTGACCCTCGGTCTGGAATAAACGGTCCGCAGCTGGGTGTGGCGAGACCCGGAATCAGAGGCTGTTGTCCTGAGGAGCTTCTGTGTGACCCTCAGAGCACATGCCCCAGAGCCCGTCCTTCCTGCTGGCAGAGACACCGAGGCTGAGTTTTCCAGATCTGTCCAGTTGCTCTCTGGGTCGTGAGTGTCCCTCCCCGCCCCTGATGCCAGGGATCACTCAGCCTTTGCCCTGGGCAGGCGGCCTGGCCTGCAGCCCGGGATGCCAGGTGAGGCGCAAGACCGCTCAGTGTGTCTGTCAGTTCCGGCGCGTTTTCCAGCCCTATCAGGGAGGGATTACCAGGCTGCCCTTGTCCTGGGGCTGGGGAAGGGTTTGGTAAATGCCGCAGAGCTGGGCTGGGCTGGGTGCTATGCACAGCACAGCCTGGGGCAGCTTTGGTGCTACTCAGGCTGGGCTAGCGGCTTGGGGCTGCCTCCAGGGGGTCTGGCTGGGGTCCCTCTAGATTCTGCAGATTAGTCACCTGGTACTAGAGCCTGCCAGGGGGTGGGTAAGGTCCCTGCGCCCCACCTGCTGACCTCATCTCCTAGAAACTTGGCAGGTTCCAGCAATGTCCGAGAGACCTTGAAGGGCTCATTACGTTCAGTCCTGCCGTGTTACCTGTTTTGAAAATGTAAACGTGCCCCATAAAGTTGATGGACGAGGGAACAAGCTGAGTGGGTCATGCCTTTCAGCTTTCACGTTGGCTTCTGCTGGTTTTGCGGTGAGTTACACACTGCATCTGGTTCACCTCAAACATACACTCACACCCAAGCACGTGCATGCATCAGGGTGCCTGCATGCAACATGCACGCACACACACAGGTGTGCACACACACATACCTCTACACCTCTATGCACACACATGCAACACACATGTACATGAGTGGACACACACATCCACACACCTCCACACACATGTGCAATTGTCTATGAGATCCCATCTCCTTTCTTTGCTTCTAAGCAGCACTTAGAGGTCTGGGGGCCACCGCTAGTAGTTCAGGGCCAGCCTGGCCAGACAGTTCATGCGCTGGTCCCAGGACACAGGCCGCTCAGGTCCTCCATGCGGGAGACCACTGGGGCCACATGGGTGGCGTCCTGGAGTCGGGGATGGGGGACAGACCCACATCTGCCCCTGTGCTCTGTCCCGGACCCCCGCATCTGCCCCCTGTGCTCTGTCCCGGACCCCGCGTCTGCCCCTGTGCTCTGTCCTGGACCCCCAGCGCTGTCCCTGTTCTCTGTCCCGGACCCCGCATCTGCCCCTGTTCTCTGTCCCGACCCCGCGTCTGCCCCTGTGCTCTGTCCCGGACCCCGTATCTGCCCCTGTGCTCTGTCCCGGACCCCCGCATCTGCCCCTGTGCTCTGTCCGGACCCCCGCATCTGCCCCTGTGCTCTGTCCCGGACCCCCGTATCTGCCCCTGTGCTCTGTCCCGGACCCCCGTATCTGCCCCCTGTGCTCTGTCCCGGACCCCCATATCTGCCCCTGTGCTCTGTCCCGGACCCCCGCACCTGGCCCTGTGCTCTGTCCCGGACCCCGCATCTGCCCCTGTGCTCTGTCCCGGACCTTCCTTCTCTGGCTTCTCAGTGTGTCCCAGGAACCGCACAGGTTGCGTGTCCCACAGAAGGATACTTTTTAGGAACCTGATTCCCAGTTTTAGGAAGATCGGAGTTGGCCTTCACGGAACTGGCAGTAGGACGCAGGGACAGAGCCCCCCTGGGACGCTGGGGCTCAGGGCTGCCACGGGTGATGTGGGCTGAGCCAGGCCCCCGGTGTACCCCTGTTTCAGGTACTGGGGATCCCTGGGCAGTGCCCTCTCCTTCATACTCCTTCTCACTGACTCCCTTCACTGCCCCTGGAGCTACCAATCAGTTATTTTATAGAAGAGGAAGTGGAGTGAGTAGGCTGAGGCCACTCAGCTAATACTGAGGCTCATGAGGGTGGTGGGAAGGTTGGGCTGGCCCAGGAACGTGGCCGGATCCCTGCCAGAGTCAGTGGGCTTTTACATAGAGCTCCAGAGAGAACTTTTCAGCTTCTAGACAGCTGGAGCTACCGTGGTAAAACCCCACAGCTGGGCCCTGATGTAACAGAACTTGATTTCTCCTAGTCCTGGAGGCTGGAATCTGGAAGGGTGGTGTAGGCATTGTGGGTTTCTCTGATCCCTCTCCCTCCGGCACCCTCCTCTGGGCGCCCCCTGTGTCTTTCTGGTTCTCCTCTTCTTTGACCAGTCGTGACCCCTCAGGGACCTTCTTTACCTTCCTAAAGACCCTGTCTCTGAACGGACTCATGAGCTGAAGGCTTGAAAATGAAGACGCTGTAGTGTGAACTGCGGGCTCTAGAGAAACAATGAAGCTGTAACAGTCTCTGCAGCTGTTAACTGGCCACAGATAATACGCACATGACAAGGCAAGGCTGTGTTAGGGGCGAAACATTGTTTATGGATATTGACCGGATTGTTTTCATGCCTCTGACATGATCTGTGAATTCTTCTCAACAGCAATAAGATGCAAAAATCATGATTACTAGGGGGCTGAACAAAAGCAAGCCACAGGCTCAGGGCTGCTGAGTGAAAAAAAATTTCTGCAATGAGAAAATTGGGCCCAAAAGGTATAACATTTTCTTTTTTCTTTCTTTTTGGAGCACACCCAGTGATGCTCAGGGGTAACTCCTGGCTCTGCACACAGGAATTGCTCATGGTGGGCTCATAGGAACATATGGGGGCCAGAGGCGACCTGCTGTACTATCGCTCCAGCCGAAGGTATGACATTTCCATCTGGAAATGTTATGGAAGGAAGTTCCAAGACTTGCACACAAGGATTTTCTGGGCAGGACTTTTTTTTTTAAACTTCTTTTTTTTTAAAGTATTTTATTATACCACCATGAGATATACAATTACAAAGATATCAATTAAAAAGTTCATATTTGGGTTTTGGTCATACAGTGTTCCAGCACCCATCCCTCCACCAGTGCCCATCTCCCACCACCAACATCCCGGTTCCCTCCCTCCTCCCCCAGCCCGCCTCCATAGCAGGTTCTGGGCAGGACTTTAAGGTGTTCTAGCTCCTGCACAATCTCTTATGTTTGTAATATCTGCAACTTTCACAGCTATGAAAGAAAGCACCTCTCCCTCTATTATATAGGAGTAACACATATCTGTAGTTAAAAACTTGAGTAATTTTATTCTCCTCACAGGGATAGTTGTCCCATCTCTCCTTCTGATGTAGGCAGGAGAGGGGTGGGGGGACCCTGCGGGACCCTGCACGGCAGTGAACTGTCACCATTAGGCTATCAGTCTTCTGGAACCAGGAATGAAGACTTTATAGGGCCCATTAACCAACAAAGGACCCTGAGGAAGCTGGATCCAACTCCTTCCACACAACCCTTAGTCCCCATCAACCTTTGATGGTCCAGCAGATTCCAGAGCATCCCAGCCCAAAGGGATAAAAGCCCCCTTTGGAAATCAGTCCGGGCTCGCTCTCCCCCTCTGGAGCAGCCGCATCTCCCCTCTGGAGCTGTGTACTCTCTCCCTCACTTTCCTCCTCCTTCCCCATCCTAAAACCTCCTTAATAAAATCTGTTTTACTTCTCTGCTCATCGACTCCTGCAAATTATTTTCCTGTGAGGAAGACAAGAACTCCGAGGAAACCCTGGGTAAGGCCTAGGGCTGACTTTCCTGCAAAGAGCAATTCCTCAATCCAGCCTGAGTCCCTGGTTCCCCGAGAAACCTTGGGTGGTGGGGATCAACTCCCATACCTAGAGGTCAAGCAGACATCAGGTGTGGCTTGACGGCCACTGTGTGGGGCCGGTGGGGGCTCAGGCCCAGCCGTGCAGGGGCTCATCGCAGACTTTATCAGTCCTAAGCCTGCCCAGCGGGTCCTGGGTGGCAGAGGCAACTGGGGGAGAAAGCGACCATCTCTCTCCCCTTCTGGACTCACATAAGCCATCAGTGGGGCCCACCTACATCACTTCCTCCTGAGTTCCACACCTCTGACTACTTTCTGGGTGCTCCTTCCCCGGCTGGCTGCAGTGAAGATGAGCAGATTCTTGCTTTCTGTAAGACAGCCACCAGCAGGCCCAATAGGGCGGAGGATAGGGCTTAAGAAGACGGAGCTCGGAGACCCATGCAGAGAGCCGTGGTGCTGTGGTGCAAGCGCAAACTGAGTTCCCCTTCTCATGGTCCAGGGGAGTGTTAATGGATCCACAGGTTTCTGCCCTTGTACCTTAGCAAGGGTTTCTCCTCACCCTGGATGACTGTAGTGTCAGCCAAAAGATTGTGCGTCTGAAGTGCTAGAAAAGCTGAAGGCTGCTGGGTCAGCGATGGGGCGGAGCCTGGGTGGGGACCGAGGCCAGCTTGCTCAGAGCAGGAGCGTCTTCTCTGTGGGAGCTGCCAGGATCTGGCTTCTCTGCCTGTCTGGGCTTGTGTGTGCGGACCCAGGTCAGCATTGTTGGTTTTGGGGAATAGGGCTGACCCGTGCTTAGAAGAACCCAGGGCTTGGCTTGCACGATGCGGTTGTTGCTGTCTTGAAACATTTTTATTTTTGTTTTTGGGCCACACCTGGCAGGGCTTAGGGCTTACTTATTCCCTGGATCAGTGACTAATTAGGTACATGACGTTTGGGGCCTCAGCCATTCTTCTCGATCCCCATCAGCAGATGTTGTTGGTTTGGGGCCACACAATGGCAGTTCTTAGGGCTTACTCCTGACTCTATGCTCAGAGATCACTCCTGGTGGTGCTCCAGGGATCAGGATAGAATCCAAGTCTTCTTTCTGCATGCAAGGCAAGCACCCTCACCCACTGTACCATCTGTCTGGTCCCTGACGAGGGTTCTTACTTGTCAGATGTTTAAGAGCGTCCAACGATGATGACGAACAATAAATCGCAGATAGTCCAAGCACAGAAACTGCCTTTGGATGCCGAAGACACAGTTGTCTCCTGCCTGAGAGCAGGAGGCAGGAACAAGGAGGCTTCCTCCACCCCCCAGCCCACCACAAATAATCCCCCACTACATCATCATGAATTCTGGAATTTTCAAGGGACTCTGGATTTCACCCTGAAGTTTAGTGGGTTTTGCTACATGTCTGAACCAGTCTTTTTTGTTTGTTTGTTTACTTATTTTGTCTTGGTTTTCATTTACGGCTTCCCAGCCCAGGGCCTCATCCACTGACCTGTGTCCAGGCTCCCACGCTTAGTTCAAGAAATTGTTACCCACCTACCCAGTGCACACTGATCCACTTCCTAGGTTCACCTTTGATGGGTGTAGGAAAAGCATCTGAAAGAAAGCTGTGGAAGACTCAGACGTTTTCCAGATGGGAGTTGGAGGAAACTGCACCCCGGATGTGAGTTTAGTGGTGGTGTTACTGCTGTGTGTGACTGAAGGAACTTGGCCATGTCACTCGACTTTCGGCTACTGGTTTCTTTTCCCAAGGCATTGGAAGCTCATTGTTTTAAAATCCCTGCGCCGCTTGGTGATAACCTCCAACAACGCATCTTCCCTGGCCCATGGATATAAGCTCCCTCATTCCTTGGGGGTGGGTGGGTGGGGATCCACACCCTGGGAAATGGGGTGCTGTGTGGGTGGTCTTCCTGGCTCCCAGTCCTAATCATTGCACATCTACATAGGTCTCTGCCAGCATCTGTCAGAACCGGAAAGTTGAGAAGATTTCCCTGGGGACCTGGCTCAGGGCAGGGCAGCCACGCCAGGCCTTATCACTGTTTTAATCACACACACAGGTGGACGGGACAGTTTAGTGACTATGTACTTACCACCCACCTTCAACTGATACTAATAGTGTTTGGTAGTTTTTGGGTCATCAGCTATTGCAGGATTATGGTATGCAATAGAGTTAATATTATTGTCTTATATTTACAGTGATATGCTCCCCATCACCCCCAGGGTGTCCATCTATCTGTCCTAAGGTCCCTTCTTCCTGCCATCCTAGAGAAGTCGGGGCCAGGGGAACTCCCTACAGGCCCAGCAACCTCTAGTGACCAAGGGTTCATGCCAGGGAGAACACCAACACCCTATTTTGCAACTTCAATTCTCAGCTCTGTTTGCAATGTCTCAGGGTTTGTTTCCGCTGAGGACTGTCTACTTCCTTGCTTGGCTTCTTTATACTCTACATATGAGAGAGACAATCTGGTATTTGCCTTTTTTCACTTTGACTCCCTTCACTTAGCTTGGTATTCCCCAAATCTATCCAGTTGCAGTGATCTGCAAGATTTCATCTTTCCTCATAGCTCAGTAGCCCACCGTGTGTGCATATGTATATAAACATGTATATATTCACATACATATATGTATATACGTATATATACACACACATTAGTAGACCTACTAACATTTTTATAACACGTTTAATTTATTGTGTGTATTAATTTGTCTACTATAATAACTAGTAGTTTATAGCACACTAATATACATTTTATTAATGTATGCATTATGTATTATGTATTATTTTATTAATTATCCAACTATAGAAAATTCAGGATGTTCTTCTGACATACAAAAATCTGCGTTGTATATACTCTAGTGCCACCATCACACTTTAAGTAATATCATCGTCTATTCAATCTATATTCAAATTTCATATATTTTAGAGATTGTCCAAATTGAGATATAGGCCTGAAGGTCTGAGCATCCAAATCTGTAATCTAGCCAGGTACTGTATGAACTTGTCACGTCACAGTGAAGCCCACAAACTTACAACCCTACACTAGCAGGATGAATGCAGGTGAATGTTGGCACAGGGTGTGACTGTGTCGTGGGGAGGCACAATCCACGCTGCAGATGGTAGGAGCTTATGGAGGCCCATAAAGGACAAGCTCATGGCTGAGTTTTGAAGGACGAGCAGGTTGCTGGCAGGTTGGTGATGAAAGAAAGACAGAATAGGCACAGAAGGCCTGAGAAACATGCCTGGTCCTTGCTAAGTGCCAGACTAGCCCTTTGACATATGCATGTATCAAACAAGTATTCCAGATACTCTCCTGGGCCCATGAGTCAACAGACTAAGCCTCTGACCTGGGAGAGCTTGTGGTATTAGTCGGAGAGAACTGATGACAAAAAAATAAATGTCTAGATTATCTTAAAAAATAAAGGGTGTGGGAAAGAAAGCAACAAAAGTGAGGTTAGAAAGAATTTGGGGAGCCTCCACACCTAGCAAAAGCTGGACAAGAGATAGACCAGACCCACAGCTGCACTGCTCGACCCTCGTGGAGCAGCTCATGGAGTTTCGGAGGACAGTAAACGGCTCAAGTCCAACATAGCTCCTAGGGCTAGCAGACACGTGGAGGGGAGGCCTCACAGCTGGACTTGGAGCAGGGATTTGGGCTCCTCCCCTCCATGTCGGCGGGTGTGGCTATGGGCTGGCAGCCTCCACAACCAGCAGAGCCAGACAAGAGACAGACGAGACCCACAGCTGCGCCGGTGGCGCAGCTGCTCTGCGACTCAGGCAAGAGGCTTAGGTAATAATGAAGGTTAGGACTAGGTCCTTCCCAGGATCTTCCACATTTTTTTTTGAACTTCTTTTTTTTTCTTTTCCCAAATTTTATTAGACCACTTTTAGAACTACAATTGCAAGATGCTCATGTAGAGTTTTGGTTGGATCTTTCACATTTATACACTGTAATGATCATTGTAGCTGCAACAAACTGGGGAGGTTGATGGGGAATGAGGAATTATAAAGTCACCTGGAACTCACTATTGAATATACACATAGAGACTTACATCATAACCATTAATATCTGTAAGGCAAGCCACCAGCCACAAAGTGTAAGAGAAGAGAGAGAAATATAGAGATAGAGAGAGAGAGAAAAGAAAAGGTGCCTGCTATAGGTGCAGGCTGGGGTTGTGTGGGAGGGAGCATTGGGACATTGGTGGTGGGAATGGGGCACTGGTGGAGGGCTGGGTGCTGGAACACTGTATGACAGAGACCCAATTATGAACAACCTTGTAATTGTATATCTCACGGTAGTATAATAAAAAAATT
Organism: Cryptotis parvus; assembly: GCA_021461705.1. Classification (NCBI taxonomy): domain Eukaryota; kingdom Metazoa; phylum Chordata; class Mammalia; order Eulipotyphla; family Soricidae; genus Cryptotis; species Cryptotis parvus. The sequence goes on from JAJIBD010031420.1 coordinate 70,822, forward strand.
AGAGTGCTGGGGTTGTTAATTAACATGGGGTGGCTTCAGGGGAGAGGAGCAAAAGTAGGTGAGACTGTCACACTTCTTCCTTTCAACATGAAAAGATGATTCTTCTCAGCTGTTTTGCAGTTAGATTAGGACAATCTAAGAGCCATTATGAGATATTATATATATATATATATACACACATATATATCTATGTATATATCACTATCACTATCACTATCCCCTGTTGATCATTTATTTGTTAGAGCGGGCACCAGTAATATCTCCATATGTCCTGTCTCATGCTAATAGAGCCCAAAGGCATCTATTCGCTCCAGGAACATAAAGAGCCTCAAACCATTATATTAGCTCATGGGAATGAACTAATATAATACTGGTATTCGGCATATCAAATAAAACAGGGCAGCTTGCCAGGCTTGCCATGAAGGCGGCATACCCTTGTAGTCACCTCTAAATATAGCATTTATAGATGAACCGCTCGGCCGTTTGTGGCGCTGAGACAGGCTGTGATAGGCTGTTGCTGAGTGGAGTTGTGACTAGAGGGAAGTCCGGATATGGAAAATGGTGGTCTGATGGAGTGGGGGTCATCTGGCTATATTTCCCTGATGACAACTGTGATACCTGAGTATAAGCAAGCCTGAGAGCAGCATGCTTCAGATATATATATATACACACACACACACACACATATACATATATATGTATGTGTGTATGTATATATACATCTGGCTTGATGTATATATATACATATACATATATATATATATATATATATATATATATATATATATATATATATATATATATGAAGCATGCTGCCTCTCAGGCTTGCTTATACTCAGGTATCACAGCTGTCATCAGGGAAATATAGGTTAAGGCAACAGTGAGATATATTACACACCCATTAGAATGACCAGAATCTGGGCCACTCTGTGACCATAGGAAATGCCGGTGAGAACGGAGAGTAATAGGAACTTTTTTTTTTCTTTTTGGGTCACACCGGCGACACTCAGGGGTAACTCCTGGCTCTGCACTCAGGAATTACTCCTGGCGGTGCTCAGGGGACCACAGTAATAGGAACTTTCATTTATTCTGGTTGAGAATGCAGAATGGGGCATCATGTCAGACAACTAATTCCCTTCAGCGTTTTCTTATAAAGTGAGGAATATTTTTTACCTCAGGAGCCAGCAGTTGTACTCCTTGATTTTCACCCAAAGGACCCGAGAACTTCCAGTCACACAAAGACCGGCACACGGACGTCTCCAACCATTTCATTCCTGTTAATTTTTTTTGACATAATGAAAGTATTCTTTAGTAGGAAAATGGACAAATGAACTGGATACATCCAGACAATGGACCATTATTCAGTGCAGCAAAGAAATGAGCCTTCAGGCCACAAGAAGACACAGAGAAACTTAAGTGATTATTCTAAAGCAAAGAGCCAATCTCAAAAGACTGCATATCTGGATAAAGCAAAGTCATGGAGAAAGTCCAGGGGTCAAGGGCTGGGGAGGTGGGGGACTGCCCACACTTTCCCTTCTCCACCCCCATGTGGAGGTCATGTACTATAAATGAAGTGGTAGAATCTGTAACCCCAAGCGCCCCTAAAGGCAGGGGCTCTGTGGAACCCCCTGGAATTGCATCCAGTCTGCCTCCAGACTCTGTCACATTTATTTTTAAAATATTTTTTTGGGGTGGGATGCCCCAGCAGTGCCAGAGCCAGAGAGTGCTCTGGGTTATAATCGCCCAAGGCATATTGTCTGGACAAGATGCTCTGCTCAGGCCCTTCGATGCCTGCCGGGCCACCAGGGCTACCTCCAGCGGTGCTTAGAGACCTGTGGACCATCAACTCGGCCTTGCATTTGTGCCCTCCATGCCTTGCAGCTCTCGCTTTTGCTCTTCTTGCTGTCTTTTCTTCCCCCACATTTGGTAACTTCTTCCTACGGTTTTCAGAGCAGAAGCCGCCAGGACAAGAAATAGCTTCTCCTGCCTTGCACCCTCGCCTGTTCCAAGGTGCCAAGCACAGCACCTCAGATTGTGGGGAGCAGCATCCAATGAGCTGGACTCATCATTTGGCCATTCTGATGACCCCCAGGGACCATCCCACCCCACAGCCCTAGTACTCCTGAAGTCACAGCAAGAAACTCAAACCTTTGTTCCTTTTATTCCTTTTGGGGGGCAATGTTTAGGGGTTACTCCTGGCCCTGCACTCAGGGACCTCTCCTGGTCATGCATATGGGATGCTGGGGATTGAGCCTGGGTCAGTTTCATGCAAGGCCAACTCCCTGCCCGCTATGCTATGGCTCCAGTCCTGTTCCTGTTATTTATAAAAAGTATTGAAGCAAGGGAACACCCCTATGTCCATTCATTCAAATGAATTCAGACTCTAACTAAGCACTCTCTCTTTTTGGGAGGCCAAAAGTACCTCATCTTCTCTGAGAAAGAAGTACTCGCCATTTTTTTTTAATATCAAGTCTTTACTTGAAAACAGTCACTTGATCACTTGATCACTTGACATTCCATTATTCATCGATTTGCTCGAGCGGGCGCCAGTAACATTTCCATTGGACCCTATCACGTGCCAGTGTGCCACTTGAAAACAGTATCCATTCAAAATTGTTTTCATCAAAAAGCCTGCAAACCTCCCTCCATTTTGTCGAGCCTGGTGGCCCTGCCCAGGAGCTGCCCTGGGGCCACCAGCCATAGCATGAAGAGCCCCACAAGAGGCTGGGGAGGCTGGAACTCGGCTCACCCCGGGCCCAGCTGACTATGGGTCCCCCAGGAGGGCAGATGGGTTTTTGGGGTGGGCCCATCACCTCTGGGGGGTCCTGGAAGCAGCCGGATGAGACTCGCCCATCACACTAGCCACCATTTTCTCTGTCCAGACGCTGGGAAACTGCCTCACGACCAGATTAACAGAGCAAAACCAGTTCGAGCCCAGGTCATTAAAATAGTGAAAACAGTAATGTCTTTTAATGCACTGCATTCCACGAAGAGAAGGAAAGTTTGGTGGGAGGGAGAGATAAAGAGGAGAGAAATGACATACAGAACCCGCCAAGTAGTTGAGGTGTGGGAGGAGGGAGGGAGGTTGGGACATTGGTGATGGGAGATGGGTTTGGGTGGAGGGATGGGTGTTGGAACACTGTAGAACCAAAACTCTACATGAGCATCTTGCAATTGTATGTCTAAAATGGTGTAATAATATTTGGGCGGGGAATAATAAAATAAAATAAAATTAAAAAAAAGCCTGCAGCTTTTTCTCTAAGAAAAAACCATTTCTTATTTCTTATATCACAAGGGTCAAGTTACTGGAGTGACCCAAATATTCCTTTCCACATGTGTAAATTGAGAAAATTGATGTTTTCCTCGCTGGCGACAGTGGCTGACAAAGAGATGACACGCTCCCCATGCCTGGGGCGGAGCTGCTCGGTGGGGAGAGCTCAGCTAGTGCCTTCCTCCCTTCATTGGGACAAGGCAAGTAGAAAGGCGTGTTGAAGGTAGGAGAAGAAATTCAGAAGGTTTTGAAGGGTCACACAAGCCAGAGTCCCCGAAGTTTAGAAATAAAGGGATTAGGCTTGGTCTCACAGGCAGGTTTTACGGTGCTTGTATGAGAACATGGAGGCTCTGTTTGCAGTCACCTCTGCTGTGTGGCGGATATGACTGGAATTTACCCTTCTTTAAAATAGGAAAATGAATTAGTAACTATCTGAAGGAATGGAATGAGAAAATGCGCATGAAGATAGTTTGGCCCAGGTAGATTCTTTCCACATCTGAGGACTTGATACTGGACAGGTGCCTTGAAGGTGATCAGAGACAAGATGGTTCCGGGGGCGTCGTGGGCCCATGGCTTGAATAGACACCAGGAGTCAATGACCTGGGCATAAAGGCTGGCCATGTCTCTAAGAATCATGGAAAATCAATAAGGATTTTTTTTCCTTTTGCTCTTCGGCAAAAAGCCTACTTTTCTGGCTGCTATGTGAGACCCATGTTAAGAGCCCTCAGGGTCTCAGAAGCGTTCTCATTTTTCAACCTCAACAATCTTTCCAAGAGGAAGGTAAAAGCTGAATTTCCACCAAGTAGACGGAGAAGTGGGTCACACCTGGCAGAGTTCAGGGGCGACTCCTGGCTCTGTGTTCAGGGTTCACTCCTGGGGATTCTGGGATCAAAATGTGGGCTGTCCTCTTTAACAGCTGTATTTTTTTTTCTTTTTTGGGTCACACCTGAGATGCTCAGAGGTTACTCCTGGCTCTGCACTCAGGAATTACTCCTGGCAGTGCTTGGGGACCATATAGAATGCCAGGGATCAAACCCGGGTCGGCCAACGCAATGCCCTACCTGAGACTATCTCTATGACCATAACAACTATATTATCTTCCTAGTCTGAACCAGCCCTGCTTAAGTGGAGCAAAGTAAAGAGCATGAGTAACAGAAAAGAAAAAGGAAACTGAATTGAAATTTTATCATTCAAAAGTCTTCTAAGACTTACAGCAATGATTGTGGCCATGTCCCTTGGCTACTCCATCTCCATCTTCTAAAATAGATGTGGTGCTGTTATTATCCACTTAAAGTCCTTGCTCTCCTCACAATGCATGGAGACCACCTCCCCACTCCCTGACCTGGCAACAGATAGAGGCTTCCCCATTGCTGATTTCCCAGGTCTAGTGCAGGAAAGAGCTTGATAAATGTTTGTTGAAAGGGAATGAATGCTCCCAGGGAGGTATTGGTCACTGCAAACGTATTTGGATGTTTTCTCCACATACTCTGAGTCTTACCAGTTCTGACTGCTAAGTTTTTATCAACAAGGTTCAGGCTTAGAAACGGTGTATTTGATCTGGAATTGTCATTTTAATACTTAATTATGTTCTAGGCAAAAGAGCCTTCATAAACATTGCCCTTTCTTTGCAATAGGAAATTTGGAGTATTCTCCAAATTTTCATTATTCAGCATATTTCTAAAATGAAGTATTTTGTTTTTCACATCTCTCCCCTAAACACCTTAATATTTTTGTTTTTTTTTTGGGCAGATATTTATAATCTAAAGTAGAATTGCTGGGTCAAAATACATGCTCTCGGCTGGACTAGACCGCAGAAAGAGCAACACGATATTTTCAGGGCCATTGCATAAGATGACTTTTATATCCACCAACATCCTACAAATGTTCATTCCTTTTCTGTCCTAATATTTTACTATGAAAAATTTGAAACATGCAAGAAAGTTGAAAGAATTTTGCAGTGATCACTCACCATTGACCCCTAAAATTTCACTAGATTTGCTTTCTCAGATACCCACCAAAAGAGTCATCTACTAATTGGTCTTTTTTATATTTTCCAAAGTCAGTTGCAAATAATTCTGCAAACTAAATGGAATCCAGTAGTTGTTTACAGTTCTTTTCCAGGTAAATTTATACATCATGAAATGGACAGATTTTAATGTGCTTTTGATGAGCTTTCACAAATGAATATGCAAATATTCACAATATAGAGCATTCTTAGTATTACTGAAGACCCGTCATGTCTTTCTCAGTAAGTCCTCAACTCTATTCTACAAAGTGTGTGAGTGTGTGTGTGTCTCTCTGTGTGGGTGTGTCTTTTTTTAAACCATAGAATAGTATTATCCTTAGCAATCCAGATTTTTCTTTTTAATCAATGAACTCATAATGCATGAAATCTTTGGTCTAAGGATTCTTCCATTTAGCAACGTGATTTTGTGATTCTATCATGTTATTACCTGCATCAGTGAGTCATTCTTCTTACTGCTGAGAAGTATTCACTGCATGAATATTCCACAATTTGATTCTTCACTGATGGGCACCTGGGCTCTGTCCCAGGTTTGGAAATGATGGATAAAGCTCCTATAAATATTCTCATTCAAGTCTTTTTGTGAACTTAAGTATATTTTTGCTCTCTCAACAGACATGCCACATTACCTTTAAATTGTTGCAATTTCCATATCTTTAATTGCTAGTAATTCTGTGCATTTTAAATGCTTGATAATAATAATAATTCCATTTCTTGAATGTTGGCTGCAATGACAGGCTCTCTAATTGATCCTCTGACGGAACCTGCAAAGTGGATGTAATTATATCCATTTTTGCATATGAAGACCCAGAAACTGCCTCATTAAGTGAGTTGGCTGTGTGGCTGCTGTCCCACCACGAATCTGAGGCCTCTCTAGGTCACTCAAGGGTTCCCTGGAGCCGTGACAATGACTTCTGGGAAGCTGCATGGACAACTTTTTGCTCATTTCTTGGATGGGCATTTAGGTCCATACATTGTGACGTTCTACCTTTTTTAGTTTGGTTGGTTGTTTTAGGGTTTTGGGCAACACTGGTGGTCAGGGCTTATTCTTTTTATTTTTATATATGACAGACATTTTTTTAAAAAACATTTTATTATACCACCGTGAGATATACAATTACAACGTTGTTCACGTTTGGAGGTTTCGGTCACACAGTGTTCCAGCACCCCGCCCTCCACCAGTGCCCATCACCCACCACCCATGTCCCCAATTCCCTCTCCCTCCCACGTCCTGCCTAAATGGCAGGTTCTTTATCTCCTCTCTCTCTCCCTCTCTCTCTTCCTTCTCCTACACATGTGGGTTGCACTACATACACTTAGAAGCCATCATTTGCATTTTTTGTCTGTATTTAATGCTCAGTTCTATGTTGGTATCAGACCTTTTGACATTTATTCACACATGTTCCCTTCTCTATCTTACCTAACCTCTGACTCCCACACACTTGTGGTAATTTCCCACTTTTGGTAAGATCACCTGGTATATTTATGTCATGCAAATAAATGCAGTCATTCTATGTCTCTCTCTTTCCTTCTGACTAATTTCACTCAACATGGTTCTTTCCATGTCCATCCATTTAGAGGCACATTTCATAACTTCATTTTTCCTGACAGCTGCATAGTATTCCATTGTGTAGATGTACCATAGTTTCTTTATCCAGTCATCAGTTCTCGGGCATACTGGTTGTTTCTAGGTTCTGGCTATTGTGAATAGTGCTGCTATGAAAATAAAAGTGCGGATTGTGTTTCACTGTGTGTTTTTGGCTTCCCAGGGTATATTCCCAGGAGTGGTATGGCTGGGTCAAAGGGGAGCTCAATTTCTAGTCTTTGGAGGAATGTCCATATTGTTTTCCAGAAAGGTTGTACAAGTCGACATTCCCACCAACAATGTATGAGATCAGGACTTATTCTTGACTCTTTTTGTTCAGGGGTTACCCTTGAAATTCTCAGGGAGTAAATCAGAACCAGCCATGTTCAAGGCAAGCACCGTATCCCCGTAGTATGTCTCCAGCCCCTGTTCTACCCATTTTATTTTGTTTTGTTTTTGAACCACACCCAGCAGTGCTCAGGGTTTATTCCTGGCTCTGTGCTCAGGGATCACTCGTGACCTGAGTTCGCTCACCAGCATCCCATATGGTCAGGGGACTACATGTGGTGCTGAGGATTGAACTTGGTTGGGCCTTGTAAGGCAAGTGTAAGCCCTGTAAGCCCAATGTACTATTTTTTCTGGCCCTCTACACATTTTATTTTATTTAATTAATTAATTTTTGCTTTTTGGGTCACACCCAGCAATGTTCAGGGGTTACCCCGGCTCTGCACTCAGGAATTACTCCTGGGGTTGCCAGGGATTGACCAGGTAGGCAGTGTGCAAGGCAAACACCCAATCTGCAGTGCTGTTGCTCTGTCCCCCCTACTCATTTAAACCTTGCTTAGTAAACTCTTTTGCAATTGGAATAGTGACATAATTTCCCCAATTACGCTGTTTCCTTTGTGATATTTATTTTGTTGAACCAAGATCAATTTATTCAAATCCACTCTCTCTTGCCTGATGTTAGATTCCATTTTTATAAGCTGGAAATTTATCTCTGTGCCACTGTTTTCTCCTGCTTGCTGTTTCTGGTTTTTTGACAGATTGAAATTGATATCCATACGTGGTGTGAGATACAAAACTACAGTCAGACGAGCCATGCCTGCTCAATAAATAAATCCCAATGGAAATGCTAATCCATTCTATCCATGGGAAATAGATGCCAAAGAATGTAAAGCTGTTTCCTGAAGTTGAACGGGAGAAGTCCGCAGCTCAGCTTGGTTCTCAGCCCACAGCTATCACCTGAGAGCCAGGGCAGCACTTGTGCACTGCACACTAAGAGCCAGGACAGCACTTGTGCACTGCACACTAAGAGCCAGGACAGTGCTTCATGCACTGCACACTAAGAGCCAGGACAGCACTTGTGCACTGCACACTAAGAGCCAGGACAGTGCTTCATGCACTGCACACTGAGAGCCAGGGCAGAGGTTCGTGCACTGCACACTGAGAGCCAGGGCAGAGGTTCATGCACTCCACACTGAGAGCCAGGGCAGAGGTTCATGCACTCCACACTGAGAGCCAGGGCAGCACTTCATGCACTGCACTCTGAGAGCCGGGGAAGAGGTTAGTGCACTGCACACTGAGAGCCAGGGCAGAGGTTCGTGCACTGCATACTACTTAGGACAGAGGCTGGGGAAGGGTGTTGTTGAAAGTGAAGATTGGATCCGAGTCAAGCATATCCCTTTCCCTCTTTCCTTTATTTCTCTCCAGTGTTTTATTTTTTTTAGTTCGAAGCTTAGCAATTTTAAGAGTCTACCAAGAGACACAACCTGCTTTTAAGCTAGAAGGAACTTGCAAGGTTGTTCCTTCTTCTATCCAGCAAACAATTGCTGACCTGGGTCTTATGAGTTTGTGGGGTGGCCCAACACGGGAGTGAACAGTGTCTCACCTCTGATCAAGTCTAATGTATGGATGGCAAATGTAAGACTATATGCAAGTCTGTGACAGAAATTTATCCAAGGATAGGATGGGGGATTGCTCTCACTTGGCGGACAAGCACCTGCACTCCAGAGAGGGCAGAGTCTGGACTGAGGTGCAGAGGATGAATAGCAGTTGTTAGTAGGTTGAATGTGAGCCACGTTGAGATTCTGCAACATTAGTCCTTGGCCTTAAGTCACTCCTTTGTAGAATGCTTGATCAGTTGAAATCATCCTGATGGACCCCAGGGACGCAAATTGGCTAAATCATCATAATTCTTGGCTCACTATGATTTTTTTTGGGCATTTTTTGGGCAATGCTCAGGGGTTGTGCCTGGATCTGCACTCAGAAATTATTCCTGGCAGTGCTCGGGGACCACATGGGATGCTGCACATTGAACACGGGTCAGCTGTGTGCAAGGCAAATGCCCTCCGTGCTCTGCTATCACTTTGTCCAGGCTCATGGTTTGTTAAAATTGATCGATGCATAGCCCTATGTACTGATCTTCTTACCTACAACCTACTTATCTACTGCCAGTGCTGTATATTGCAGTTTTATGTAATGAATAAGTGCCCATGAAACCACATCCCAATCTGCAACCTCAGCCTTAATCATGGAGCACATCTAGGTGTGTTATCCACCTCATTCCATACCTATCAGTTACCAATCCCCCTCCCAAGCAACCACTCAAATCCATCATGAACCAACCCTTACAGTTTTCTTAAAATTCTTTTCCATATACACATGTATTTCTAGGTGTTCTATGCACTTTAATTATCTCTTTCTTAAAGGAGCATAGATATGATGCATAATTTTGTCAGAACTCATTTTCTTTTCTTAATACCAGGTTGATAAGCATCATCTGTGTTGTGCTGTTAGGTGCTGTAGTTTAGTTGGGATGATGTGGGATACTCCATCCTGTGAACATGTCTGGTCTGTTTATCCAGGATTTTGTGGATGAGCATTTGAATATTCTCATTGGGAATATTTTTGGACCTACCTCAAAGGTTTCCTCTGTTGTATCCCTAGATGTAAAATTGCTGGGTCAAGGGAATGTCAATGACTCTGTGGTGGGGGTGATACTCATATTCCTCAAAAAGTATTTGATGAATTTAGACTCCCACCAATAGAAAAAAGGACTTTTGTGTCCATGTCTTTCTCAGCACTTGGCACTGTCATAATACTTGGGGTTCTCCAGGGAATCAAAACTAACAGGAAGAATGGATAAATGGATAGCTAGACAGGGAGTCATATACAGCTACTTACTAGGAATTGACTTACATGATTATGGAGATAGACAAGTCCCCAAATCTTTCCTATGCTAACCAAAGAACCAGGAAAACCAGAGATAAATAGTTCAGTCTAGGGTCAAGGCCTGGGAGCCAGGAGCACTAGTCCAGAGGCAGGAGAAGAAGGAGAGTTTAGTTAGAGAGAGAGAGAGAGAGAGAGAGAGAGAGAGAGAGAGAGACACCTTCATCCCTGCTCCTTCTTTTTTTTTCCTCTTTTTTGACCTTTGGTGGACTGGCGGCCACAACCCTGCATGGGTGAGGGCAATCTTTAAGTCCTATTCAGACAAGACCCCTTCCTGATTTGCCCAGCTTATGTGCCAACTGTTTGGGCCCTTCTTAGGCCCATCAAGTTGACACACTTAACCATCATCTTCTCAGGGGATAAAAGGGCCTTGTTCTAGGTCCTGTTTCCTTCCCCATTCAGGCCCTGTTCAAGAATGGCTCTTCCAGGAGCAGGTGGAGAAGAGATCACAGCTGGTTGCCATGGAGTCTGTGTTTTCTGTCCCCTCCCCACTGGTGTCCCGATTCCCAGACATCAGGACAGAGACATCAATGACATACAAGTCATTTCGGACCCCACCATCAGGCATGGCACAGGGGGAGGGCACGATGGAAGACTCCTGCCATCACGGCCCCTTGGATGGAACAGATTCTTGTTTATGCAGACACAGGAAGTCGGAAGAGTCCTCTGGGCCTGCGGGGAGGTGGCAGCATCCCAAGGGAGGCTGGGAAGGGGAAGCAGCTGGCAGCTCGTGATCGTAGGTTGCAGTTGGTTGGCCAGGTGAGCCCCCTAATTAACCACCTTCTGAGGGCCCTGCAGCAGTTGTTGAGAGCCGTGTGACTGCTCCCAGCAGGCCGGGGGCCAAGGCCTCTGAGAGTTCAACCATGTCACGGGGCTGGAGCTGCTGTTTCGCCCAGAGGCACAGGCCGAGGTCCTTCTGGAGGGAATCCAGTCAACAGCTCATTACCGGGCCACCTTGAGTCCAGGTACTGTCTTCCTGTGCACTGTGGCCCGGGAGTCCAGACCCACCAGCCTTCAGCCAGGTGCATTTCAGCCTGTAATTTCAGGTACCTGCCCTGGACCGCGCCCCTTGCCGGGCCAGACAGGTCGGTCCGAGGTGGACTGCTGAGTGGGGTTTGGGCAGGGTGGTGGAGCATTCTTCGCAAAGCCTGCTGGGCGAGGGCCTTGGTTTCAGCAGGGAGAGGCAGCTCCGAATAAGAGCAGACGAGCCCCGAGGCAGAATGTCATGTGTGTCCATCTTCAGTCAGCTGGAGGTTGTGCAGTCAGACTCGTCTGCGTTCCTCCGGGGCTCCAGGGACCAGCTGCTGCCTTATAGGGCCAGAAACCATCTGGGAAACAGTTGGGGGTGGGACGAAAGAGGACTGTTGCAGCTTATTCTTCCACAACCTTAACTGTAGATCATTAACTAGAATTCCACCCTGCCTTCCTCCACGGGCTCCCTTCTGCCCCTCCCACCCCCACCCCTTTTACTACAACCTGGGCAGCCCAAACAAAACTCCCCACTATTGTTCCAGGATTCTGACCCTGATATAAACAATGATCCCTTTCATTTTTTATGGACTTTAGCATTTTCAAAGCATTTTCCTATCCTTGACCTGATTTGATCTTCTGAGTTTTTTTGTATTTCTTTTTTTTTCCCCTACAGGGTTTTCTGAGGGGTTCTTGGTTTGTGCTGTTTCTTCTGTGAGGTGGGGAGGCGCCTCTTCCTCTCTAGCAGACAAGCTGGGAGTTTTCTGGTTCCTTTTCCTGGGGCATGAGGAACCCCTGGTTCTAAAGACATGGAAGAGGCCCAGGGGATCAGGCACACCCGTTAGTTCCAGTTTCCTTCACGGGCATGTTCTAGGCGTCCCTGCCTTCTTCCCGTCACACCACAAACATGTGGCTAAGCTACAGTGGTGGAGAAGCTCCCACAATACAGAAAACCACGTCCGCGTCATGCCGTGAGCCTGCGTCATGAGCTAAGAGATGCCCAGTCACCATGGTGACTGCCTTGGGGGTCCCCACCTGCCATGGGGGAGGAGTCAGCTCTTAGCTGGTCAGCAATGGGACATTGGCAGCTTCCTGGCCCCCTTGCTCTTCCCAGTCCTCATCTGGAGAGCGGAGGGAGGGCCGCCATTGACCACTTTCCTGCCAGGGCTCTGTCCACTTGCTGTAAGGACATTGTTACCTCTACAACCACTTCTGGCGAACAATGAAGCAAATGGAAGCAAACACTGGGCCTGCTTCACACAGTCATGGCTGGGGAAGGTTTCTGGCACATTGGTGTCTGGTTCCTAAAAGCAAACTCTTCACCTTCCTAGATATCACCTCATAGGGACATGGGGCGGGGGAATATAAAACATAGTTTCAAAAATTGAAATTAATTTTTTGTTTTTATGGGGGTCACACTTGGTGGTATTCAAGGCTTATTTCTGGCTCTGTTCTCAGGGACCGCTCTTGGGGGAGCCAGGGGAACCATATGGGGTACAGAGAAGTGAACTTAGGTTGGCTGCACGAACCCTACCTGCTGTACTGTTTTCCTGGCCCCTAAGTGGGATTTGACTTTTGATTTATTTAATTTGGGGAATCATACCCAGCTGTGCTTAGGGTTTATTCCTAGTTCTATGCTCACTGGCCCTCAATGGAATTTTAATGCCGAATGCCCACAGCAGAGCCTGATAAGAAGGAACTGTGTGAGTCTGTCACCAGCTGTATCCTTCCTCCTCACCTCCCCTACATGACAGCCTCCTCCCAGAAGAAGCATATGGACTATGCTTAATTATCCCTTGTAATAATTAATGCGTGTGCCAACCTGTTTATGGAAAATAGCTTACACGCTGCCTTTCATCTCTAAGGACCCAATAACGTTTGGCAAGCAGGCTCCCAGATGCAAGGCCGGGTTCTTTCAGCCACACAAAGGGGAGAAGGTTGTCCAGGAAATTCTGACAAAGAGAGCAATTACTTGGGTCTGACGCATGTGGGCTGCTCGTGCCAAAACTGGGCGCTCTCTCCCCCACCCCCGCCCCGCCCCGCCTGCCCCTGATATTACCTGATTGATATCTTTTTTTTTTTCTTTTGAGTCACACCCGGCAACGCTCAGGGGTTTCTCCTGGCTCTGCACTCAGGAATTACTCCTGGCGGTGCTCGGGGGACCATATGGGATGCCGGGGATCGAACCCGGGCCGGCACAGGCTGGCAGCGTGCAAGGCAAACGCCCTACCCGCTGGGCTATCGCTCCGGCCCCTGATTGATATCTTATGAAGCCAGATACAGATAGTTTTTTTTTCTCAATGATTTTTTTTTTTGAGCAATTATTCCTCAGTCTTCACATCCTTTGCATTCAAAGCAGGCTGTGGAGGCTGAGCTGGGCATTACAGAAGCACCCCAAGATCCAGGTGCTCCCTGTTATCTGGAGGAGCCAGGAGATCTTGAGTCCCGTTCATCCTGAGCGGCTGGTAGGGTACCAGCAGCAGAGGTCCCCTCCCTTTTGTACCGTCCCTGGGTCTCCTCATTGTGACTACTTGGTCCCTCAGTTCTGCCCACCCCAGGAGCCTGCCTGGGCCTGGGAAGCTGACAACTAATCCTTGCTAGGGATTAGCTGGCCTGGGCCGACTAGCATTTTAGTAATGAAAGTTCTTACATTTTTGAAATGCTTGGCTTTTACATCCATTATCTTGCCTGATCCCTACAACAGTCCTTAGAGACAGGCATTCACAGTGCCATTTTAGATAAAAAAATCTAGAAAATGAGAAAGAGTGTGAGTTTATCTCAGGTCACCAGGCCAGAAAGGGCAGTGCTAACAGCAAACCAAAGCAGCTCCACTCCGGTTTTCATGACAGAATCCTGCACTCTCAGAAAAAAACCAACGAAGGGATCTGAGGGATGGTTCAGTGGTCAGAAGCTCCTGCCTGGCGAGCGTGAGGCCATGAGTGCAACCCCAGGGCTGCCCACATGCATGGGGTGTGGTCCTGCAGCTTCACTGTCTGGGACTCCTGGAGCCTCAGGGCACTGTGTGGCTCCGCATCCCAGTGGTGTGCGCGAGCACCACATCTGCAGTGTGCCACCCTCGGGGGCACCACCACCACAAAGGATGTTTGAGTGTCTCAGCTAGGAGTGGGGCTCTGGAAAGCACGTGTGTGAGTCCCTTGCAAGCCCTGGGTGAGTACTGCAAGCAGCAGAACCAGCAGCCTGTGTGCAAATACCACAATCAAATGAGCGTGACCTCCAGCTGGCGCTGCAGTCGGGGGTGTGGGTATCAGAGCTGAGCATGCAAACCTCTGCGGAACAATAGCAGCGAGGGGGAAGGAAGAATAGAAAAGCTTCTAATTAAGTGGAAAGGAAAAAGAAAACCAGGAAGGCCTAAAGGAGTACTCTGTGTGTGTGTGTGTGTGTGTGTGTGTGTGTGTGTGTGTGTGTGTGTGTTGGCCACGGCTGGCTGTATTAGACGCTGTTCTTAGCTCAGTGCTCAGGAAATTGCTCCTGGTGATATTTGGGGACCATGGAGTGTCAAAGATGAAGGCCCGGCCTCCAGCAGGCAGAATATATGCTCCAACCCTTTGAGCTTTTACTCCCGCCCCAGGTGTGAAAAACAAAAAAAAATTTTTTTTTTATTGAATCACTATGAGATACACTGTTACAAAGCTGTTCATGATTGGGTCTCAGTCATAAAATACTCCAACACCCATCCCTTCACCAGTGTACATCTCCCACCACCAATGTCCCCCGTTTCCATCCCACCAACCCTCTCCACCAAGCACACTTCTTGTCGTTGTCATCCTCTTCCCTCTTCTTCTTCTTCTTCTTCTTCCTCCTCTTCCTCTTCCTCCTCCTCTCCTCTGCTTCACCTTTTTTCTGGGCATTATGGTTTGCAGTACGGGTAAAGGTTCCCATGTATATCCCTTTACCTATTTCAGCAGTCCGTTCTTTCCACTCTCATGGGCACAGTGGTCCCTTCTCTATCCTGACTGAGCCCCTCCTGCCCACCACACCTCCCCTAACCCGCTGCTATTTGTGGCAAGCTTCCAACCATGGACCAGTCCTCCTGGTCCTTGGGTCCTTCTTTTACTGTCCTTGGGTATTGGTCTCATACTATACATCTGTTATTATATCTCACAAATGAGTGAAGTTTTTAATGGAAGATTTTTCTAGCATTCTTCTTACTCCTGAGATGTGATGCGGGACTGGCCCATTCTGTGGGAGGCCTTTGCTCAATTGTACCCATAGGCAGCTGCCTCCGCATGGGCTGGACGGGCCCAGGGGTGGGGTTCAGAGCCAGTGACACCATCTCCATGGGTGAGATAGCATCTCCCTGCAGAGGTTTGCTTTCTGGGCAGTCACTGGGAGCTGCAGATAAGCAACCAGACCAGCCGGAAGTGTGCGGGCCACGGCTGGTCCTGCAGCTGCAGAGTCATCTCATTTGTCATCTTACAGGGCGGAGTTGAGGGCACTAGAGAGGTATAAGTGGCGGCTCCTACCTTGGATAATTAGCACTGGCCGAGCCTCTTTTGGCAAGCACTGGTGAAGTCTTTGCAAGCATTCCTTTGCTCTCTCTGCCCGGTGAGCAGAGAGATTATCTTTCAAAGACATCAACCAAAACCCAGGTGAGGTGACAGCCTTAATGCCACCTCAGAGTCACCCTGCCAGGGGCAGTCTCCCTGCAAGGGGGCTCTTGTGTATTCAGTGCCGCCCCGTCTGAGATGTCTGGCAGAGAGCTAAATGCCTGCTCCTCTTTCTAAAGAAACACAGGAGATAAATATTGAAGGTGCATTGCTGTTGCCCAAGCCTTTTCTCTCAGTATTTTCCCTTTTCCAGCTGTGGAGGGTTGCTGTCAGCCACGAAGCTGGGCTTGGACATCTCAGGGTGGGGGTGAGGGTCCCATCACAGACTCACAGGTCGTTCTGGGACTTGACTTTAAACTCCTTTCTCAGCCTCATTTGGGGACCTGAGACAGTTGATCTGGTGTTGGTGACGCGTTCCTCGGCTAAACACTGGAATTGCTGCAGAAACGCTTTGTCGACTGTGAAATTCTCACCATGTTATTATTTACTTTTGGTTTGGGGTGATACTCAGGCATTACTCTGACCTCTGCTCAGGGATCACTCCTGGAGGGCTCAGAGGGATGCACGTGGCACTGGGAATTGAGTCCAGGTTGGCTGCATGCGCAGCAAGCCCCCATCCTCTGTAGTATTGATCTAGCTCGTATTAATTTTTTTTTAATGTCTGGCTTTTGGGTCATACCTGATAGCTCTGGGGCCTCACTGACAGTTGGCTCCAAGACTCCAGCATGAAGAACCCTTTAATGAGTATCCTCCCCTGCTCCAGGATAGCATTTTATTTTTTTTTAAAGATTTAGCTATTTTTCTTTTTTTTTTCTGTGTCAAATAAAATATTTTATTATAAAAAAGAGTTAAAGAAATATAAAATTGGAACTATAGTCTTTTTTTTTTTGTTCTCGAAATATTTTTTATTTACCATTTCAATTTCTTTTTTTTAAATTTTTTTATTTTTACAATTACAAAGATATACAATTAAAAAGTTCATATTTGGGTTTTGGTCATACAGTGTAGCAGCACCCATCCCGCCACCAGTGCCCATCTCCCACCACCAACGTCCCGGTTCCCTCCCCCTCCCCCAGCCCTCCTCCATGGCAGGTTCTTTATTTCTTTCCATTTCTCTATCTTTCTCTTTTCCTTCCTCTCCAGACTATGGATTACAGAACATACATTAAAGGGTTGTCATGTGTATCCTTTTGCCTCTATTTAATGCTCAGTTCTAGGTTGGCATTAGTACCCCTCACAATTGTTAGCACACTGTTCCATTTTCTGTCTTACCTAGCCTCTGATCCCACACGTTTGTGATAATTTCCACCTTTGACAGGACCTCCTGATGTATGTTTCACTTGACCTTGGATATTGGTATCATAATATGTACCTATATATTTATGTTATGCAGATAAATGCAGTCATTCTGTAACTGTCTCTCTCCTTCTGGCTAATTTCGCTCAACATAATCTTCTCCATGTCCATCCATTTGTAGGCAAATTTTATAACTTCATTTTTCCTAACAGCTGCATAGTATTCCATTGTGTAGATGTACCAAAGCTTTTTATCCAGTCATCTATTTTCGGGCACTCGGGTTGCTTCCAGATTCTGGCTATTGTGAATAATGCTGCTATGAACATAAAAGTAGGGATGGTGTTTCCGCTGCGTATTTTTGGTTTCCCAGAGTAGATTCCCAGGAGTGGTATGGCTGGGTCAAATGGGAGTTCAATTTCTAGTCTTTGGAGGAATGTCCATATTGTTTTCCAGAAAGGCTGTACCAGCCGGCATTCCCACCAACAATGGATGAGTGTCCCCTTTTCCCCACACCCACGCCAGCACTTGTTGTTCTTGTTCTTTTGAATATGTGCCAGTCTCTGTGGTGTAAAATGGTATCTCATTGTTGTTTTGATTTGCATCTCTCTGATGATTAGTGATGATGAGCATTTTTTCATATGTTTTTTGGCCATTCGAATTTCTTCCTTGCTGAAGTTTCTGTTCATTTCTTCTCCCCCATTTTTTGATGGGGTTGTTTGTTTTCTTCTTGTAAAGTTCTACCAGTGCCTGATATATCCTGGATATTAACCCCTTATCAGATGAGTATTGGGTGAATATTCTTTCCCATTCTGTGGACTGCTTTTGTATCTTAGTCACTGTTTCTTTTGAGGTACAGAAGCTTTTTTAGTTTCATGTAGTCCCATATATTTATCTTTTCTTCTAGTTGCTTTGTTAGAGATGTTTCATCTTTGAAGATGCCTTTAGCTTCAATGTCATGGAGGGTTTTTCCTATATTTTCATTGAAGATTTAGCTATTTTCAATAAAATAGAACAGATCGAATAATAGTTGTCATACAATTTCTATTATGAATTGGGATCTTGGTTGCATCATTTTTCTTCTTTTAATGGGCTATTCTTCTCTTATTTTTTTTCTGGCTACATTCAGTGGTTTTCAGGGGCTACTCCCAACCCTGTGCTCAGGGGTCACTCCTGGCAGTGTTTGTGGGACCAATGGTATGGTGGTGGGGATTGAGCTGAGACCCTGTTCTTTATGTCTCATTAATATGTCATTGATTTGTCCATGGAAGCTTATGCATGTCACGTGCAGCTTCACCTGGTCACTGGCCTGAACATCCCTATCTTCTAGTCCCCACAGCACAAAGCAGCCTTTTTTAAATTTTTTTTTATATCTTTATTGTGTCAAGAAAAAAAACAAAAAACAGCAGTCTCCTGTTTATTGGCAGAATTGTTTCTTATTTCTCTGGGTTTCTGACCGTAGGAGAGTATGATGCTTTAAGACACAATAAAGCAATAGGCTAAAGTGAAAGAAGATGAAAACACATGAAATCATGAGACGAAAGTGGAAAATTGCTACCCATGTAGCATTAGTACTCAGGTCCCACTGGGAGTTGAGGTGACCGTGTCTTCAGGGTTGAGGGGGCCCACCAGGGGGATCATTCATTCCACGGAGCCTGCTGCCTGTTCTGAGGCATGCAGAGACCCCCGGGGAAAGTCAATGCCCTCTGTCTTCATCCCTTCTTCTCCAAACGCCTGAGCTTCTCGCATTGCTTTCTTCCACCTTCTTCCCTGAGTTTAAGTCTGCTGAAAGCTGTCTTGGCCTCTCACCTTTCTCATGAAGATGATTTTCAACAATAAGCTGAGAGGTTCCTTCAGACTCCCATTTCTCAGGGAGAAAAAAAAAAGCAGGCAGAACAAAATATTTCTTTTATTTTTATGGTTTTGGGGCCACACCTGGTGGTGCTGAGGGTTTGTTCCTGATGCTGCCTTCAGGATCGCTCCTGGCAGGGCTTGGGGGACCATATGGGGTGCCAGGGATTGAACTCGGGTTGGCTCTGTGCAAGGTCAGCTCCCTACCAACTCTAGTCTCTCTTCAGCCCCAGAACAAAGAATTTCTGAAACCTCAAACATAGGCCATTTCTATTCCTAACCCACAGGTGACCTCCTGTGTCCCCAGCCTATCTCTCTGGTGAGCCCCCTCCGTGGCTGTGTGTCTCTGCCCCTTGTGGCTACAGGACTTGTCCTGACCTCGGGAAGGCCCTTCTCTTTGCCCTGTTGAGCACAGGAGCTCCTCAGCCCTTGTTGACTCTGACCTTCGTTCTCTTCTGTCATAGTGCCTGACTCTGTTTGGCTGGGAGGCCCTGCAGAGCAGACCTGGGCCCATTCTTACCGCTGCGGGCAGCTCCTTCCACTGGAGGTCTCCTCGTATGCCCCTGTCTGGCAAGCAGTTCCAGAAGGCGCATGCTCAAAACTGCCCACTCGGGCTCACAGTTCCGGGCTCAACTGTTCTACCTCTCAGACAGGACAATCTTCTCCTCTGACCTTCAACTCTGTTGTACTCTTCTTTCAAAATGGAGAAATCCCAGCTGTTACCAGCAAACACTGAATTTCACTCTCAGCAACTACCCCCAACTACTCTATCCCCATTGTCAAAGTCCTAAAACTGTCCCCCCAATCCACAGGGCATCAAAAGGCCATTAGAGGCAGTTAGCTTGATGCACATGTCATTTCTGTGCATCAGTGACATGCACATAAATCTCCCAAGTGTTGTGCTTTATAGCCTCCTGGCAGAGGCAATGCTAGATCGGAGAAATTGCTGCTTGCTTCGCCGCAGGCACAAATAACAAAGTTTACCTACATTATCTCATTTAACTCTTGCAAGAACCCTTAGAGAAAATCCTTTATTTCTTCGTTCTCCAGCTGGGGAGACAGAAGTTTCATAAGTTTTGCCCACAAGCAAAGAGCTGGTGAGGGAGAAAATGGGACTTGGGCCATTCAGGGAATTTGGCTCCTCAGGGCAGAGCTCCAGGCCTCTCTCTCCTCCCCAGACTTCCAGTTCTCACTTGCTCTTTGAAGCAAGTATGCCAGGCCCTGTCTTCAAGCAGTACTTCCTTAGGTATTTACTGCCTTCACCTGCAGGAAGAAGTAATGGAGAGTAAAGAAGAAGGGGGACCTGTCTTAGGGATTGGAAGAGGATCTAGAAAAAGGGAAGGGGCGTGTGAGGATTATTCCATTTTCAGAACTCCTTCTTCTGGGATTGGGGGAACCGATCTTCGTAATGGTACCAATGTCAGTGTCAGGGGATCTGGGCACATGTGGGTACAGACAGAGCCTTGGCTCACTGCTTTAGCAAATCATGCGAAGATCAACAAACAAAACAGGAGCCAAATTGTTATTAGTCATACAGTATTAGTCATAGAAATGGAATTATTAATACCAAATTACACACAGGCCCAACTCCGAGGTCAAGAGTAGGACAGTTTAGAGCAGCTGCAAGTGTAGATCCCCGAATCCTGCCAGTCTCTGGCTGTGCTGCCTCGGCTCTCACTGTCTTCACCTTAAAATGGCTATAAATAGAGGCCAGGGGGACAACTTGAGTGGTAGGGCATATGCCTAAGGGTGTAAGGCTCTGAGTTCTATCCCTGGCACTGCAAGATCTTCCTCCTGTTCTCTCCCCAAGAGTCTGAGGCCCACCAGGTTTGAGCTGTATCCCACTGCCAGGCTCAACCACAGACTTGTCAGTCTGCTTTGCTAGGCTGGACATTGTCAGGAGTGCTCCCTGGATCACTATATCCCCAGCTCCCTGGAGCACTGGGGAGAGATAGCACAGCAGGTAAGCCATTGGCCTTGTATGTGGACAACCCCAGTTTGATCCCTGGTACTGAATATCGTCCCCTGAGCACCTCCAGGAGTGATCCCTGAGCACTGCCAGGTATGGCTCAAAAAGAAGAGAAAATGAAAAAGCAAAATTTCTTTTTTAATGGACTCAGATATCATTGATCTCATAGGGTTACTGTAAGGAAAGGTCTTTGTGTCTAGAAACCTTTAAGGGTAGGGAGAAGAATATGAAAGAACTACCCAGATTTGTTCTCTGTGGTTGTAAGCCTCAAATGTTAAGCCAGTTCCCTGAGGTGTGTTTTTAGAAATTCCTCTAGAAAAAGATATTTTTGGGAATAGCCATTTCTATTTGCCTTGGAAATTCTGGCCTTCACATGTTTCACTTTTATAGAAAAGAGCACTCCCCCCCCCAAGCTCCCATCTTCTGGCTTTTTTTTTTTCTCATTCAACACACATTGGCCAATGGCCAATGGATCTGGGATCATTGATCCTCCCTCTTAGAGATGATTCACACTCTGAGAATCACCCATTCCCAGCAAGAGGTATGGGGTGCGGTCCAGCAAGCAGGAACTCAAACCTCAAGCCTCCCTTGAAGGGCCAGTGCGGATCTGGCTGGCTCCAGGAAGTTGATGCTGCCCAGGGCTGGCAAAGCTGTCACTCTGCCCTTAAGAGAATGGAGCCTGAAATGGAACCGCCAGGATCTGTTTGGATCCCTGGGTTGTACATTGGGCCAGAAGTAAGAGACAACAGAACTGGAAGGGCGAGCAAGAGTGCCAGGTCCGCTGGGCGCTGTGCCCTGGCGCAGTGGGTGCTGTGTCCACACTCCGTCTCTAGCCCTCCATCCCCCTGCATCCTGGTATCCTTCATTTCCCAGATCTGGGTTTCAAAGTTTTACTCGTGCAAGTCCTGATTCTAAGCAGCTTTTCCTGTTGCTGGTCTTCGTGCCCAGGACCTGTCACCATCTACTCTCTCCGAGTCAGTGCATTCCCAGGCTCTTGGTCCTATGCTGGCTAAGAAGTCTTTGGTCCTGTTGCTGATGAATAGGTTTTTCAGCTTCAGAGCCTCTTGAACTCTTCTCTGGGGCTGTTTTCGGTCCACGTTTCTAGCCCACTCCCCACCCAGCTTCTATATTTATTCACACCCAGGAGGTTGCTGTTCTTGCCCTTTATCTCTGCCCGTCTGTGCGTTTGTGCATTTATTATGCATGTCTCTTTCCTCCTACCTCATCAGCCTCTGAGAACAAGAGCGATGCCAGTTCCTTCCTGCTCATTTCTCAGCACCTAGCACAGGAGATGTCTGTTAAATGAGTGAGTGAATAAATTAATAAGTGCATGCATGCATAAAAGCAAACAAATATACACTATTTCATTCCAAAAGAAGTAGACTTAGGCAGCTTCCTTTCACACCTATTATTTTATATATATATATATATATATATATATGTATGTATAAATAAATATATTGCTTTCTGTGTTTCACCCACCAATGCTCAATGCTCAGGGATTACTTCTGGAACTGCTTGGGGAACCATATGGGATGCCGGGTAGCGAACCCAGGTCAGCTATGTGCAGGGCCAACACCCTACCCTCTGTACTATCGCTCCGACCAGTTTCTAAATGTGAGGCACCGTGATTTATGATAGTGTCAACAACAGGATTTCATGAAGACAATGTTCCAACACCGCACCCACCCCTACCCTATCCCTGCCGTGCTGAGCTCAGTTTGGTAGACCAGGTGTCAGGTTGCAGCCTTTGGCCATTAGTTAGTCCCTTAATATGTTTCTTTATATCCCACATATCATATCTATTATTTTCCACAGATTCTTGATCATCCTCTGAAGGGTCAGAATCCTGGTAAAGAGGAGTTACGAGAGGCCCAGACAGTGTTAACTAATGAGTCCACTTGCCTGAGGTCACAGACGTGGGGTGGGGCGGAGCCAGTGGAAGCACAGACCTTGGCTCTGGTCATTCCAGTGGCTATTTAAATGTCGTGAAGGGGCACAACATTCTCTCTCTCTTTCTCTCTCTTTCTCTCTTTCTCTCTCTCTCTCTCTCTCTCTCTCTCTCTCTCTCTCTCTCTCTCTCTCTCCCAATCAGGGAGGGGGTGAAGCTGCCCACGCCTGAAAGCAGGATAATGGATTCTAAAGAGTCCCCTAGGTGGGTCATGTCCATCAGAGGACTGCCCCAGGCCCTAAGGAAGATTCAGGGCAAGGGAACTGGCATTCCTGGCATTGCTGTGTTCACCAACCATGGCGACCACAGTCCGGAACAGCGGCTGGCGCTGCCTGGCAGCTGACGCCTTGTCACAGGAAGGGCCCGGGGCTCGAGGGAGGTATGGAGAGCAGTGGAGCTTCCTCAGAGTCCTGAGCACCTCCAGAGCCGGGGGCCCCTGATTCTCAGCCCTGCTGTCTGTCCACCCTAACTCCCAAGACCGATTTCCTGACTTGCAGCCCATGCGCAGGAAGGGTGGGGGCTGCAAATAGAATGTTCTGGCCTGTAGGCCACAAGTCAAGGTTTCTCCAGGCACCTGCTGCCTTCCCAAACGTGGTTTGTGCGTGTGGTGCGCACTCCAATATTCAGCTCTGCTGAGAGCCTGCACCCTTCACCTCAGCCTCTGCCCTACACGCCATCGCTGGCGCTCCCGATTCCTCTTGGCTTCTTGCCCTGACTGACCCCTTGGGTTTCCTTGGCTTTGCTCACATTCCTACCCAGATGTGGAGAGTCTGAGGGATAAAGGCAACGCCGTGCCTCAGAGGACTCTGGCCCGGCGGCAGTGTGGAAGCCCCTGTGTGGAAGCCATCTGTCAAAGACAGATGCCTGTCTTTGTCATGTGTTCCTTCTGCTACTTTCTGTGCAGGCTGGAGCGCTGTGAGCTCCTGAGCCCTCCCTGGGCTGAGTCTCGACTCTCAGCTCCTGCCTCAGCAGAAGGGCCTGTTGTGTTGACTGGAGCCTCCACCTACTCCTGAGTACTCTCCTAGTTGACCCAGAGAAAGTTTGAGAAGCTGGATGCTGGCAAATGACCAGGTCATCAGCCAGATTCTCCCTTCTCCCACTCCTGGACCTTTCTGCATCAGCGTCCATGGGAGGGGGCAGCTGTGCCAGGCCCCTCCAGGAGGGAGAGTTTCATGGGAAGTGAGTCCAGCGCTCTGAAGTGATAGGTGGAGGAGGCTGCCAGAGGTGTGTGTGTGTGTGTGTGTGTGTGTGAATGTGGTGAATGTGTGTATGCATGTGTGTGTGTGTTTGACTGTTGTGTCTCTTCATGCTTGCAGGATTCTGTTTGATTTGTGTTGAAGGCTGGTGGACCGTGCTCCCCTCTTTGATGGGAACAAGATTTAAATTGCTCCCTTGACGCTTCTCTGCCTTGTCATGGGTCACGCTATCAGCCTGTCTTAGTTCTGCCTCCTCCCTCACTGCAGAGTCCTCCTTGATTGACTCTGGGGACCTAACAGTG
This sequence comes from Cryptotis parvus, assembly GCA_021461705.1. Classification (NCBI taxonomy): domain Eukaryota; kingdom Metazoa; phylum Chordata; class Mammalia; order Eulipotyphla; family Soricidae; genus Cryptotis; species Cryptotis parvus. The sequence continues at coordinate 95,028 of JAJIBD010031420.1, forward strand.
GGCGTCAGTGTTTAGGTCCACAGGAGATCACACCGTCATTTGTACCGAGGTGGGAAACGCAGAAGCCAAAAAGCAGGCTGGATTGGTGGTGAGTGTGGGGCCAACTGGGGCTCCGTGTCCCTCGGCTGCGGCCTAGTTGCACAGAGAGTCCTGAGCAGCTCAGGGCCTGACCAGGGTGGGGGCGCGCAGGGCGGCCGCGTTTCCTGGACTCCAGGCCCGCGAGCTTTCTGCAGACCGTGTTTGTTATTCCGCTTCCTGGCTGTGCTGCCAAGCGCCCTCCGGCCTCCGGAGCAGCCAGCAAGTTCAGCTAAGGATTCTGACCACTGCTGCCTTCTTCCTCGGAATATCAAGTAGGCCTGACCGCCACTCTCAGCGCTTCCTGGTGTCCAGCTGCCTCCCCTGCCATGTGGGTGGCCGGGCACATCTCTTCTCTGGCACCCAAACCATTTTTGGGTGACTCGAGGGCCCCAGAAGCAGACTGGGGGTGTGGCCACCTGCAGCATTGCAGCATGGAGTGCTTATGTCCATGTGTAGGAGGAGAAAAATCCTGACCTGTGCTTCTAGGGGCTGTGGGCAGCCTCCTGCTCTGAGCCCACTTGCCTCCATGCATTCTGCTCCAACACCCTCAGATCCGGTCATCAACGATGGTGTCCAAACTGCTCTGTCCAACCTTCTATCCTTTCCAAGAACAGCTATGTTCCAAAAGGGTACCCACACCCCCAATCTCTTGTTCCCAGCTTTCCATCGTCATGTTAGGGTGTATGCAGACTGACACCATACTTGGTATTTTATCCATGTTTGCTTTTATATGAAAATAATGTTTAGGAGATGCTAAGGAAGGAGAGAAATAGAGGGTGAAGCAAGAAGAGGGAGGGATGGAAGCAACACGGGGCAAGGGACAGGGGCCTCTGCCTTCTGTGGGGTAGAGAGGAAGCAGTTGTATCGGCCAATCCATTAGATGTGACACTACTGTAAGCATGGAACCCAAGCTACAATAATTAAATTTTAAAATGTATCTGTCGGGGCCAGAGCGATAGCCCAGCCGGTAGGGGCGTTTGCCTTGGCCGGCCCAAACCGGTCCGGGTTCTATCTTCGGCATCCCATATGGTCCCCCAAGCACCTCCGGGGCTAATTCCTGAGTGCAGAGCCAGGAGAAACCCCTGAGCATTGCCGGTTGTGACCCAAAAAGCAAAAAAAAAAAAGTGTCTGTCAAATATTCAGGTTGGGGATGGTGGTGAAAGGGACCTGGGGTCAACGTGTGGTGAGACTCGATGTAGGAACACTATATGTCACAAATTCTATTATAAACAAATTTGTAAATCATGGTATGTAAAGTAAAAATTAAATTTAAAATGTTTATGGGGCCAGAGAAATAGTGCAGGGGTTAAGGTACTTGCCTCGTACTCCGCAGGCCCCAGATGGATCCCAAGCACCCCATTTGGTCCCTTTGGGCACCACCAGGAGTGATCCTTGAGCACAGAGCCAGAGATGAGCCCTGAGCAGTGCTGGGTGTGACCCCAAACAACCAAATAATGACTTATATTGTTGACTATTAGATTTGCCAGTTTCACTCCAATCTTGATGCAGGCTAGACCCCTTAGAAAGAGACCCCATCTCCTCTCTCTGGCCTGATTTCCTGAGCTGTGGGGAGCCTAAAGCTTTGACTGAGAAGCGAGGAAAGAAGAGAGTTTTCCTCGAAGGCCCAAATGATCACAGAACTTTATCTCCTTAGGGCATTCTGCGGCATCCTCACTCAGTGCTGATGTCACACAGCCAAGGCTCAGTGTCTCTTTCCCTCAGTCGTGGACCTGACACGGGACAATCTCCCACTCACCCCCAGTGAATGCTAGAGCTTCAGAGCTGAGTGTGTCAGTTCCTCCCCCATGGCGCAACTGCTTCCAGCAAGTCTTTGTTCTAGAGACCTGAATGGGAATGAAGGTTTCAGAAGATGGTGTTTTTTTGAAAAATATATTTCATTATACCACCATGAGATAAACAATTACAAAAATGTTCATGTTTGGGTTTTGGCCATACAGTGTTCCAGCACCCATCCCTCCACCAGTGCCTATTTCCCACCACCAATGTCCCCGATTCCCTCCCCCTCCCCCAGCCTCCCTCTATGGCAGGGTTTTTTTTTTTTTTTTCTCTCTCTTCCTTCTCATAAATATTGTGGATTGTAATACATATACTTAGAGGTTATCATGTGTATCTTTTTGCCTGTATTTAATGCTAAGCTCTATGTGGTAATAGCACTTTCGACAATTATTGGCACACTGTTCCCTTATCTGTCTTTCCTAACCTCTGCTCCCACACGTTTGTGGTAATTTCCACCTTTGAAAAACCTCCTGATCCATGTTTCACCTGACCTTGGATGTTGGTATCATAATATATATATGTATATATATGTATATATGTAGATATATAAATATATGTATATATGTATGTGTGTATATATATATTTATGTCATGCAAATAGATGCAGTCATTCTATATCTGTCTCTCTCCTTCTGGCTAATTTCACTCAATATGATCCTCTCCATTTCTAGGCAAATTTCATAATTTCGTTTTTCTTAGCAGCTGCATAGTATTCCATTGTGTAGATGTACCAAAGTTTCTTTATCCCGCCATCAATTCTCAGGAACTCTGGTCGTTTCCAGATTCTGGCTATTGTAAATAATGCTGCTATGAACATAAAAGTAGGAATGGTGTTTCCACTGTGTGTTTTTGGCTTCCAAGGGTATATTCCCAGGAGTGGTATGGCTGGGTCAAATGGGAGTTCAATTTCTAGTCTTTGGAGGAATGTCCATATAGTATTCCAAAAAAGCTTTACCAGTCAACATTCCCACCAATAATGGATGAGAGTCCCCTTTTCCCGCATCCACGCCAGCACCTGTTATTGCTCTTTTGGATATGTGACAGTCTCTGTGGTGTGATATGATATCTCATTGTTGTTTTGATTTGCATCTCTCTGATGACTAGTGATGATGAGCATTTTTTCATATGTCTTTTGGCCATTTGAAGTTCTTCCTTGTTGAAGTTTCTGTTCATTAAAAGATGGTGTTTTGGTTTTGGGGTCATCCCCACTGATGCTTAAGAGGTAATTTCTGGACTTAAGAGGTAATTCTGCACTCAGCAATCACTTCTGGTGGTCTTGGAGGACCGTATGGGATGTGGGGGATTAAATCTGGGTCTGTCACACCCAAGACAAGTGCCTTACCCAGTGTACTATCACTCTGGCCTTCAGAAGATGGCTTAAAGGTCTGGGTTGCTGCTGCCTTGCCTTCCATTGTCACAGAGGAGAGCTTTTGGACCACAATTCAGTTAACAGTGGGCCCCAGGGACTAGAGCTCCGGCACCAGAGCTTATGGCACCAGAACTCTGGCACACTTATGCTTATCATTGCGGCCGCGCAACAGAAGACCGGAACTTGGCCCAAAATGAGAACCCAGTGAAGCCCTGGCTGCTTGAAGGTTCTGTCTTTGAGCCTTTACTCTGCCATGCTGAGGCAGAGAATGGTGTCACCAATGGGCAGGTCTGTCAATGTGCTTATTCACTGGCCCCAGACTCTGACTGGGGCCAGTGATCCTCTCGAGGTGGCTAGTTGAGAGGAAGCGCCTGTTTTCTGTGAAATGACATCCTGGTTAACTCATTTCCATGGGTTGATGGAAGGGGGATGGCGGCTAGTAGGTATTCCAGTAAAAGTTATGTCCTCAAAATTCAACACAACACCTGGAAAAAATAGCTTTCTGTATATAATTGTCATTGAATTAATAATAATGTAGTTTGTGTCTTGAAAATCAACATGATCCCCCATCATCTCTCAGCACCCCCAATAAAATCTCAACCAAGTATATACTTATCTCAAGGCAATGAAGAAAAGCACATGATGAGATTCATCACTTGATCACTTGATCACTCGAATCCCGTTATTCATCGATTTGCCTCGAGCGGGCGCCAGTAACATTTCCATTGGACCCTATCACGTGCCAATGTAGCCCAATGGCATCTGGTTGATTCAGGAGATGAGATTCATATCTATTTATTTCTGATGGAAATTCTTAGTCAGCTAGGAATTGAAGGGAATGTTCTCAACCTGATAAAGGGCAGTTAAGAAAAAACCTAGAATCAAATCACACTTAGTGGTAAAAGACTCAGTGCATCAGTGTTCTCCAAGATAAGGAAAAGGATAACTCTTTTTTTATTTTTTAATTTTTTTATTATACCACCGTGAAACATACAATTACAAAGGTGTTCATAATTGGTTCTTGGTAATACAGTATTCCAGCACCCATCCCTCCACCAGTGCCCCATTTCCACCACCAATGTACCCCTCCCCTCCCGTCCCCCAGGCCGTCTTAATAGCAGGTACCCCAGTTTCCTCTCTTTCTCTCTCTATCTCTCTCTCTGTCTCTGCATCTCTCTCCCTCTTATTTTACACATTGTGGCTAGCCCTGCAGATATTTAGAGTTTATCACTTAAGTCTCTTTGTGTATATTCAGTGGTGAGTTTTAATCTGCCATTACCATTTCCCATATTTAGTAAAACACTGGTATCTATTTATATCCTATTAATGAATGCAGTCATTCTATATCTGTCCTAGGAAAAGGATAACTCTTGCCATCACTTTTGCTCAATATTATAGTGGAAGTCCCAGCCAGGGCAGTGAGGCAAAGATAAGAAACAAATGGTACACACATTGGAAAAGAAGAAATAATACATTTCTTAGTTGCAGATGACAAATCTCCAAAGACTCCATCCACAAGGACTAGGATAAACAACTTTATAAAGTATGATAATAATTAAATCAATATATAAAGAGCAGCCCATCATGTTGGAACAATGTATGATTAAAACCCAATCATGAACAGCTTTGTCATGGTTTATCTCAGTGATTTAATTAAAAAGAATGACTAGCCAATCATATTTATACGTTTTAGAAATGAACAGTTTGTAATATTTTTAAAAAAGGGTATCATGTAAAATAGCACCCTCAAACACAAAACGGCTTAGCCATAAATCTAATAAAAAGCCTACAAACCTGAGAGCTTAAAACAAAACATCAGCAATGAGCATGTGAGTCCTAGCTAAGGGGCCTCCAAGCTGAGATTATGTTTGGCTCAGTTTATTAAAACGTATTAAGGGATTTAAGACACATGAATGTGTAGCTAAGATATTTCTAGCTGTTCAGAGTAAGAATGACTTGAAGGAATAATCTTATCATCTGCTTTCATGGCATCATGAACTAAAGGTATAGGACTCTGTTTTGTAATAAATATTAGTAGGAAAGGAGGCGAGAAAGAAGGAAGGGATTAGAAAAGATGTGGGAAGCAAATAGTGATGCAGATTTAAATGAAAATAAAATAATTATATATAAATTAAATGCAGTTTAAAATTTAAAGTGACTAAAATAAGTTTTAAAACCTCAGCTACAGGCTGGGGAGAAAGTAGCCTGTGGGCGATAGTGTAGCCTGTAGGGCACTTGCCTTGCATGTGGATGATTAGGCTCAATCCCCAACACCATGTATGGTCTCCCTAGGCCTGCCAGAAGTGACCTTTGAACACAGAGCCAGCAATAAGACATGAGAACCATTGGGGTAGTCCAAAAGCAGAAACAAACAAACAAAAAAACTCCAAACAAAAACCCCCAAACAAAAACAAACAAAAGCCCAGGCAAAACAAAAGCAAACATCCAACTATATTTTATATATTACTTACAGGATATAAAAATGTAAATGTAAGGTTATAGAAACAAAGAGTTAAAATAGTTCATATAAACAAATAAAACAAAAAATGAAACAACGTAAAACTAATTAAGGTAGTTTAAGACCAGATAATAGACTGAAAGAATAGGGGAACACTTAATGGTCCTATGTCAATAAATTGAGAAATTTCAATAAAATTAAATTTCACTTGAAAGACAGAACAGCTCAGGGCTGCAGCCAGGATCACAAAGCTACTGAGAGTTTACTAAGTGAATGAGTATTGGTTAAATAAAACAAAATTGCTTAGCAGCACTCCCTTAAATCCCATAGTAACCAAGTTCTCCTTAAGTGGCTTAAAAAACACAAAATTTAAGACACATTAGCTCCAAGAGGGAGTGTTTGGAAAAGAATTCAATTATAAAACACCTCAAAGAAGAGCCATATGTTGAATTAATTAACACACCAACGGCGTTCCGTCCATTAGACTGTTCATGGTGAGTGCATCTTTGGATGTAGACCAGTGGTTCTGGAATCTTAATTAAATCAATCAGTGGAAGATAATTAAATGTGGTTCCTGAGTGATGGTAAAAGCAGATGAGACATGTCAGGGGGTGCAGGTCCCTCTCTCAGAGTCTCATTTTTGATGGAATCACACTGTCTGGGATGGATTTGATGGAGTCCTCATCTTATTAGATGAGTTTATTAACTCATCACTGAGAACTATAGGAAGGTTCCAACCCTTTATATATTGGCAAAGAGAGTCGAGATTAGTTTTGATTAAATACTCATTAGCACTATCTAGGATAAGGTTTTTGTTTTTTTTTTTTTTTGCTTTTTTGGGTCACACCCAACAATGCTCAGCAGTTTTTCCTGGCTCTGCACTCAGGAATTACTCCTGGCGGTGCTCAGGGGACCATATGGGATGCCGGGATCGAACCCAGACTGGCATAGGCCGCCATGTGCAAGGCAAACGCCCTACCCGCTGGATTATCTTTCCGGCCCAGGGATAAGTTAATTTTGAGATCTGAAGTCATTGGGCATGCAACTCATTGGAGAAAGACAGAAACCTAATTTTTTTTTGATTTTCATCATTATTGAGGCATTACGATTTCCAATACTGTGAATAGCTGGTTTCATGCATACATTATTCCAATACCACACCCACTACTAGAATCCCCATACCCCTCCACCTGGGACCTGAAGGCTCTTCCTATCTGAGTCCCTCTCCACTTCAAATTCAGTTCTTTGGTCCTACTCACCAGTTCTCCTGCCCTTAAGAATTTGTTGCTTCCGCTATGTGCATATTTATATCCCACACATGAGAGAAATGATTTTGCATATATACTTTTCCTTTGGACTGACTTCTCTCAGCATGATTCCTTCTCATTTCATTCCATGTTAGGGAAATTGCATGATTTGTCCATGTTTCATAGCATTCCACCATGAATATATGTGACAACTTTTTTTTTTTTTTTTTTTTTTTTTTTTTTAATTTTATTATTTTCCCCCCAAATATCATTACACCATTTTAGACATACAATTGAAAGATGCTCATGTAGAGTTTTGGATCCACAGTGTTCCAACACCCATCCCTCCACCCAAACCCATCTACCATCACCAACGTCCCCACCTCCCTCCCCCCTCCCACACCCCAACCACCCGGCAGATTCTGTATGTCATCTCCTTCTTCTCTATATCTCCTTCCCGACAAACCTTCCTGCTCTTCGTGGAATACAGTGCATTAAATGACATTACTGTTTCACTATTTTAGTGGACCATGCGCCGCAAGGCGGCAATCACCTGGGCTCGAACTGGTCTTGCTCAGTTGATCTGGTCGTGGGTCAGTTTCTCAGCGTCCGGACAGTGAAGATGGTGGCTAGTGTGATGGGCGAGTTTCATCTGGCTGCTTCCGGGACCCCCCAGAGGCGATGGGCCAACACCCAAAACCCATCTGCCCTCCTCGGGATCCCATCGTCAGCTGGGCTCGGCGCGAGCCGGGCTCCAGTCTCCCCAGCCGCTTAGCGCAGCTCTGCATACTGGTTCCCGGGCAGTTCCTGGGCGGGTCCACCAGGCTCGGCAAAATGGAGGAGGGGGAGTGGCTTAACCCTGACTCCATCTGGCGAATTCCCAGTGATTCCCGCTTCTGGGAGCCGCCTACCTGGGCTCGAACTGGTCTTGCTCAGTTGATCTGGTCGTGGGTCAGTTTCTCAGCGTCGGACAGTGAAGATGGTGGCTGGGCTCGAACTGGTCTTGCTCAGTTGATCTGGTCGTGGGTCAGTTTCTCAGCGTCCGGACAGTGAAGATGGTGGCTAGTGTGATGGGCGAGTTTCATCTGGCTGCTTCCGGGACCCCTCAGAGGCGATGGGCCAACACCCAAAACCCATCTGCCCTCCTCGGGATCCCATCGTCAGCTGGGCTTGGCGCGAGCCGGGCTCCAGTCTCCCCAGCCGCTTGCGCAGCCTCTGCGTGACAACTTCTTGATGAATGAATATTCATCTGTAGTTGGACATTTGCGTTGTCTCAAAACCTTGGCTATTGTGCTACATGTTGCAATGAGTATAGATGTACTTATATCTTTTGAAGTTTATGTTCGTGCCTTTTGAGGGGAGATACCAAGAAGTGTTATTGCTGGGTTGAATGGGAATTTACTTTATATTGCCTGTTGAGAGACAGACATGGGGCAGAGCTGCTACTGGCTCTCACTGTGCCCAGCCGCTCATGAGGTGCCCGGGAGGGATGGCAGGTTCTAGCCCTGGCCCGCCACCCCAGCAGAGCCTCACAACAAGCCAGACGACCCCCCCACTCCATGAGGACCTCCATTTTCCACATACGGACTTCCCCCTCGTCAGAACTCCACCCAGCAGACCAGCCTATCACAGCCCAGCTCATCGAGATCCACCCTGCTGCAGTCTTTTTTAATCCGCCCAGGTATGCTGATCCAGAGACAGACATGGGGCAGAGCTGCTACTGGCTCACTGTGCCCAGCTGCTCATGAGGTGCCCGGGAGGGATGGCAGGTTCTAACCCTGGCCCGCCACCCCAGCAGAGCCTCACAACAAGCCAGACGACCCCCCACTCCATAAGGACCTCCATTTTCCACATCCAGACTTCTCCCTCGACAGAACTCCACCCAGCAGACCAGCCTATCACAGCCCGGCGCGCATAGCGGCTGCGCGGTTCATCAATAAATGCTGGATTTTGAGATGACTACAAGAGTATGCTACCCACACAGCAGAGCCTGGCAAGCTACCTGTGTTGTATTTGATATGCAAGATACCAGTAACAATTATAGACCTCATTCCCATGACCTGATGGAATGGTTTGAGGCTCTTTATGTTCCTGGAGCAAGCAGGTGTCCTTGGGCTCTAATTGCATGAGACAGGTCATAGGGAGATGTTACTGGTGCCCGCTCAAGCAAATCGATGATGAACGGGAAGACAGTGATACAGTGATACAATGAATGTGAATTCTATTCCTACCTTTTTTGGGAGATACCCATATAGAAAGCTGGAACTTGGGTGAGAGACATTTGGATTCAAACTGTTATTTAATCAAATCCATATCTGTACGAGCAAGAATAAGTAATTTGCCTTCTTAGCTTCAAGTTGCTTTTCTTTGGGAGAGGGTGATAGATAATAAAAAGCTGTTAAAGAAGATTATCTTAAACTCTACCTACGGACTACACAGAGTGTGGCAACTGAAGATGTGGCTCACTCCATGAGCAGAATAAAGGGAGAGAGATGGGGGAAAGATCTAGTAAGATGTATAGATTTCTAAAATTCAATTAGTAATGAAATCCACATATGGGGCAAGATCAGAGCTCCTCCTGTAGGATAAATTACTTATTTGAAACTTTTTAATTTTATTGTGACACTCTAATAAAGGTAAATAGATGCATAGAAAAGTGAAAAGTACACCCTCTCTAGTAACTAAACAGATGACAATTAAACTAGAGGAAATTAAGTAAAGTTTATTTGGGAAAGAAGGAGAGAGAGAGAGAGAACTTGGGCTCCCTAGAGGTGAAATAAAACAAAGTACACATCTCAATCTGTGGGAGCCTCTTTCTAGAATGAGGAAATGAGGAAGTACTAAAGTAAAAAGGGAGATGCATAGAAAGAATTTCTTGCACCAAATAATAAAAGCATGTAAAGAGTGATACTGCTCAAATGTGAAGATGGGAGGACACTGGAATGTTTAGTTACTAGTAAGGGACAGTTGTATTAGAAAGCAGTAGTTTCTTGAAAGGGAAATATGTTATTTGTTCATTCCTGTGTTCTCTATGAATGCAAAAACTCTTTGAAACTAGGCATCCTCAAGAAAATGTATAGAATCAACATGCAAACTTAAAAATATTATTCATGTTTAAGAGTATGTTTAAACTTCAAACTATTTCAACATATAAAAATTTAAAATCAGACTGTAAAATGTACATGTAATATTATTATAAAACACACAAATGTCCTGTTAGAGGTCAAAGAAGGAAGACAAACACTAAAGTGAAAATAATGTTTAGACTAGGATGGTAAGACTTTGGTTATTTCCTCAAAACTTTAAATTGTTTGTTTTTGAGCTACACCCGGCTGTGTTCAAGGCTTACTCCTCACCCTGTGCTCGGTCGGGATCACTACCAGCAGGCTCAGGGGACCATGTGAGTTCTGGGTACTGGACCTGGGTTATTGTGTGCAAGGTTAGTGTCTTACCTACTGTACTTTTTTGTCTCCTGTTTTAAATTTTTAAAATAATGTTTGATAAAAATATTTACTCCTAACGTAGGGACATGGATCAGGCCCTCCTCTGGCAGAAAGGCAAAGTATCTGCATTTGTACAAACCACTAGACCCAATACTACTACTTAGGATGGCACCCAAACTGCAATCATTCAGCCCAAAAATGTATCTGTCAAGAAATCAGGAATGGGGGTGAGAGGGAATCTGGGTTTAGTGGAGGAGGGAACACAGGGTGGTGAGTGGAAGTGGGAACTTCACTTGTCTGCAAACCTATTGTGAACATCAATGTAAATTATGGTGTCTAAATTAAAAAAAAAAGTTAAAAAATCTTCCATTCCTTTGCAATGTTACAATGATCCAGGTTGTAGTTGTGGTCCTTGGGGAAATCCCACATTTTAGTTGCAGTGCTTGAATACACTTGGGTGTAAGGCAGTAGAGACCACACACTTTTTTGTGGTGACAGGGATTTCACAGGTATGGAGCTACCTGTATGTCATGTGGGGTGGAACAGGGATCTGACTTGGAGCCTCCTACCTGCTAGCCACGCACTCTGCCCTGAGTCTCAACTATGGACCCTATTATGTGTTCTTGAAAGAGAAGAGTCTTGGTAGACAGTTTCTGTTCATCTTTCTTTGATGTGGGTCTTACTATTTTCTGTTCCTACCTCTACTGAAAGCCACAAAAAATTGTTTCTTCTGTCCAATCTGATTAGTGGGCTAGATAATGTCACTAACCTTTACATTGTCTTGTGGCTAAAAATCTAAGAGCAGTGAGTTGCAAAGAAAAATCTTCTGGGTACATTTTTCTGATTTTATTGATATTTATATGTTATTCCACCTTGATTTTGCCAGGAGGGAAACAGTGGACTGGGTCTCTCCAAAGTTATAATTGTAACTGTGCTTTTGACTTTAAGCCTGATGCCAGTTGTAAAGTTTGTTCTATTTATTCTTGGATTGTTACCTTAAGAACCTTGTAACATGGGTTCATGGTCACATTGCTAAAATTGGCAATAAAATTAGATTTGCTTGTTGGATAATCCTATTGTTAGGAAAAAGGCATATATTTCCTTTCAAAAGCATCATTGTACAGAAAAAGGAGATTTGAACCCCAACTGAAAATCCTAAGAAGAAAATACTCAAAGACAATACCATGTTACTGAGTTGGTATTGTCTTTTCACTTACTATTTTGATTTAGTTTGGAGGACTGACCCACAACAAATCAATGAAATATGTATGATATATTGTTAGTATAGCCAACAACTATTCCATAGAAGATGTATGTGGACTCGGTAGCAATCCTAGGGATTCAGGTTATATAATGCAGTGGCTCTAGTTTCATAATCACTTATGAGCTTGGGATCACTTATGAGCCTGAAATCTTTTTTTTTTTTTTTTTTAGTATTTTATTATACCACTGTGATATATACAGTTACAAAGATGTTCTCACTTGGGTTTCGGTCATACAGTGTTCCAGCACCCATCCCTCCACCAGTGCCCATCTCCCACCACAAACGTCCCCGGTTCCCTCCCCACTCCCTCAGCCCACCTCCATGGCAGGTTCTTTATTTCTTTCCCTTTCTCTCTCTTTCTCTTTTCCTTCCCTTCCAGACTATGGATTACATAACATACATTAAAGGGTTGTCATGTGTATCTTTTTGCCTCTATTTAATGCTCAGTTCAAGGTTGGTATTAGTACCCTTGACAATTGTTAGCACACTGTTCCATTTTCTGTCTTACCTAGCCTCTGACTCCCACACGTTTGTGATAATTTCCACCTTTGACAAAACCTCCTGATACATGTTTCACTTGACCTTGGATATTGGTATCATAATATGTACATATATATTTGTGTCATGCAAATAAATGCAGTCATTCTGTATCTGTCTCTCTCCTTCTGGCTAATTTCACTCAACATAATCTTCTCCCTGTCCATCCATCTATAGGCAAATTTCATAACTTCATTTTTCCTAACAGCTGTATAGTATTCCATTGTGTAGATGTACCAAAGCTTCTTTATCTAGTCATCGATTCTTGGGCACTCTGGTTGCTTCCAGATTCTGGCTATTGTGAATAATGCTGCTATGAACATAAAAGTAGGGATGGTGTTTCCGCTGCGTATTGTTGGTTTCCCAGAGTAGATTCCCAGGAGTGGTATGGCTGGGTCAAATGGGAGTTCAATTTCTAGTCTTTGGAGGAAAGTCCATATTGTTTTCCAGAAAGGCTGTACCAGCCGGCATTCCCACCAACAATGGATGAGTGTCCCCTTTTCCCCACATCCACGCCAGCACTTGTTGTTCTTGTTCTTTTGAATATGTGCCAGTCTCTGTGGTGTAAAATGATATCTTATTGTTGTTTTGATGGTGGATAAACACCAACTTGGTCTGGACTGACCCCCCTACAGGTTTTCCAACTCAGATCCCTTTTTTTCCCCGTTCCTACTGCCAGTACCTTGGGTCAATTTTTCTCCTTCTTCTGCCCTAGTGCTGCAGCTAAGGCTGCTCCTGGGAAATACATTTTTGCAAGGCCTTTTCTATACATGGAGATGCTACTGGTGCCCGCTTGAGCAAATCGATGATGAACGGGAAGACAGTGATACAGTGATTCTATACACAAGGATTAAGCATATATTACAAAATTCATGGCTCACATAACTTCAGTAGCTTAGGAAAAAGACTTGGGAATCATAAAACTGAGATGCTAGTACTTTAAGTGTCTGTGAGAGTACATGTGTGACGTCCTGGAATTCTTCATGCTCAGGCCTGGGAGATTATCCTCCTAATTGTTCTTTATGGTCTAATGTGCAAAGGGGTTGGTTTCATATTTCCCACCATTAGGAAAAAGTAGCAATGCCATTATTGCTTGCCATGGCATGGTTCCTCAGCTGCTTTTAGTATTTCAAGTTGCGTGGAAGCTCCCTGCTGCCATTTGCTTCATGTTGGTTACATCAGGATATGACATTACAGCTTCCATCTGAGCTTACGGAATTTATGGCTTCCAAAGATTCCCTCAAAGATTGTTGTTATGCTTTGGTGGTGATGATCACAAATGCAAGATTCACACAGGTTGTAAATGTAAAATGCTTTCTGTTCATATTAAATTTACATCTTAAGATTTTATAGTATAAATTCAAAACAGCGCATCATTCTACCAGGGTGATGTAGATGTGTGTTGCTTCAGCATCTCATCAGTCCTAGTTCTGATTTCTGGAGAGGTGTAGAATATGCTTCCTACCATATCGGTGCAGCTACTCTGCACTTTTTGAAGCTTAAAACGTCACACACTAGCCCTGAGAAAGGCGTCTTTCTTGTGGTTGGATACACTTGTTTCTGCTTGTTTGTTTTATATTAGGGCCACACTCAGCAAGACATGGGTTAGTCCTACCTCTGCACTCAGGAATTATTCCTGGCAGTGCTTGGAGGACCATATGAGATGCCGAAAAATTAACCCAGGTCAGCTGCATGCAAGGCAAGTGCCAAGGACTCCCAGGAATCCCAAACCCTCTTTTAAAAAAAAAACATTTTGTTATACCACTGTGAGATATACAATTACAACATTGCTCATGTTTGGAGGTTTCCGTCACATAGTGTTCCAGCACCCGCCCTCTACCAGTGCCCATTTCCCACCACCAATGTCCCCAATTCCCTCTCCCCCCCCATAGTCTGCTTCCGTGGCAGGTTTTTTTTATCTCTTTTCTCTCCCCCTCTCTCTCTTTTCCTTCTCTTACACATTGTGGATTGCAATACATACACTTAGAAGCCATCATGTGCATTTTTGCCTGTATTTAATGCTCAGTTCTAGGTTGGTATTAGCCCCCAAACCCTCCCCTCTTTTTTTTAAAAGTTGAATCTGAATGAATTACAGAGTAACGAAGCTTTTCATGATTGAGTTTCACGTTGCAATCTTCCAACACTAATCCCTTCACCAGTGTCACTTCCTCCAACCAATGCCCGTAGTTCCCTCCCACCCATAGCCTCCCGCTTGGCAGATGCTCTTTTCTGTTTCATCTTTCCCTTTTGTCTCCCTTTTAGGCATTGTGGTTTACCCTCCTGTTACTGATTAAGGTCTGGCGCATCCACTGTGTGTTCTCTTGTAGGTGAAGGTCCCAGACCCCAGGGAGGGAAGTGGATTGATGTTATTCAGCTGGTAGCAGAGCCAGGAGATGTGTCTCTGAGAAATCACATTAAATTAAATAAGTAGACTCCTGGGGCAAAAGCAAACAAACAAACAACACACAAACAAAATAACCCCCTTTCACCTCATTTGAAGAGTTTGAGGAATCCCATTTAATCCCTTCGTTAAATAAAAAGGAAATTGTCTTCCAATGGGAATGAGGGAAGGACTAAATGAGCGAAAAACCCAGAGTTTTTAGCTCTGCTTAAACTCGGATGGATAATGTTCTTCCCAAGGCCTATTTAAGTTGGGATGACAACTTATGTCTGAGGAAGTTTGCTGCAGGGTTGGAGAGATAGTCCAGTGGGCAGGACACTTGCTTTGCACATGGTCATTCCAGGTTCTATCCCCAGCACCACATACAGTCCCCTGAGCACGCCAGAAGTGATCCCTGAGCACAGAACCAGGAGTAATCCCTGAGCACTTTCAGGTGCGCACATAAACAAAACAATACTTATATCTAGAATACAGTCTTTCACCCCTTTGGATATAGTCTTTACTATGCCCTTTTTGCACGAGACACATGCACTTACATTAAGAATGAATCAGCGACCCAGGTGAACAATGAACCCGCTCAGTGTTGCCCTTATGGGCACTGATCACAGTGTCTCTCTGAGTCCAGTGGCTCTAGCTTAGCTCATCCATATTTCTCTTATGGACCATGAAGATATTGGTGACTTTCCCCATACCAAGCAGGGATACACAGGATTCTGGTAGGCTTTCACAGTCCTCTTGGAGAATATTCCTTCTTCTCTGTTGTCATGTTGCCTGCTGACTTGAATGAAGACAGGGGTGATTTTGTACCTACTTGATTGACATTTATTCACCACAGCCTTCTCATGTGATTTCTTCACAACTGATGCTAGAGAGGTAGAAAGCTTTACATCCCAGAGCTTCATGCAGGTAGGGCTTCACTTAGGATATTTGGTGAGATGTCCCTCTCATCAAATAGCCACAATTTAGCATCATTTGAAAACATTTATTTTTTAAAATTTATCATCTTAAGATTCATTTATTATTTTAGTGACTGCAGGTCAGACATCTAGAAGGTTCTGCTGGATTCTGAGCTCAGGTTCTTCCTGGATCAAGACGAAGGTGTTATCGAGACTGGGCTATTATCTAGAGTCTAAGGAACAATCTGCTTCAAGTTCCTTCAGGAGTTTGGCTGTTAGAAGAGCATATTTTCTTGTGGTTATAGGACTCATATTTCTTTTTTCTTAATGTCTTAATCTGTGTCAGTTGAGGCTAATCTCTGCTCTAGCAGCTGTCCTGAATCATGTTCCCATTTCCTTCCTCCTTCCTTCCTCCTTCCTTCCTTCCTTCCTTCCTTCCTTCCTTCCTTCCTTCCTTCCTTCCTTCCTTCCTTCCTTCCTTCCTTCCTTCCTTCCTTCCTTCCTTCCTTCCTTCCTTCCTCCCTTCCTCCCTTCCTCCCTCCCACCCTCCTCCTTCCTCCTCCCTCCCTCCCTCCCTTCCTTCCTTCCTCCCTCCCTCCCTTCCTTCCTTCCTTCCTCCCTCCCTCCTCCCTCCCTCCCTCCTTCCTTCCTTCCTTCCTTCCTTCCTCCTTCCTTCCTCCCTCCCTTCCTTCCTTCCTTCCTTCCTCCCTCCCTCCTTCCTTCCTTCCTTCCTTCCTTCCTCCCTCCCTCCCTCCCTTCCTTCCTTCCTCCCTCCCTCCCTTCCTTCCTTCCTCCCTCCCTCCCTCCCTCCCTCCCTCCCTCCCTTCCTTCCTTCCTTCCTCCCTTCCTCCCTTCCTTCCTCCCTCCTTCCTTCCTTCCTTCCTTCCTTCCTTCCTTCCTTCCTTCCTTCCTTCCTTCCTTCCTTCCTTCCTTCCTTCCTTCCTTCCTTCCTTCCTTCCTTCCTTCCTCCCTCCCTCCTTCCTTCCTTTCTCCCTCCCTCCCTCCCTCCCTCCCTTCCTTCCTTCCTTCCTCCCTCCCTCCCTCCCTCCCTCCCACCCTCCCTCCCTTCCTTCCTTCCTTTCCCCCTCCCACCCTCCCTCCCACGCTCCCTCCCTCCCTCCCTCCCTCCCTCCCTCCCTCCCTTCCTTCCTTCCTTCCTCCTCCCTCCCTCCCTCCCTCCCACCCTCCCTCCCTTCCTTCCTTCCTTTCCCCCTCCCACCCTCCCTCCCACGCTCCCTCCCTCCTCCCTCCCTCCCTCCCTCCCTCCCTCCCTCCCTCCCTCCCTCCTCCCTCCCTCCCTCCCTTCCTTCCTTCCTTCCTTCCTTCCTTCCTTCCTTCCTTCCCTCCTCTTCTGCTTAAAGTCTTTTATTTTTTGGGGCGGGCACACCCAGCGATGCTCAGGGATTGTACCTGCCTCTGTGCTCAGGGAATCAATGGGATGCTGGGGATCAAACCCAGGTTGACTGTGTGCAAGGCAAATGCCATACTCGCTATATTATTGCTCTGGTCCCTGCTTAGAATCTTTTACTTCCTCTTAGATACAGAGAAAACTGCTTTCAAAGGATTCATGTGATTACTTTGAGCTCACTTCAGTAAACTTTCTATTGAATAACTTAAAATCAACTGGTTAGTAGCCTTAATTACATTTGACAAATCCCTTTGCCACATAACATAATCGCTGCATGAGTCACACTCCTAAGAATTTGGATGTGAAATATTAGATATTTCTCTTGCCCACCATATAGGCCATCCTGTCTTGGTAGACTCAAAATTAGAAAGGGAAGCAGGGAAGCAGTCACACACTGGGGATTTGGACGTTCTGGTACAATGAGGTGCCAGAAGCACTTGGTTTTGATGCTTTCCCCAACTCCAGCATTTTCCAATTCCAGCAGACGCATGACTCTGGATATTCATTGCAGACCTATTTTGAAATGTGGATCTGAGAATTATCATTTGCTTCTTCAGTGCTGTCAGTGATTCTGCCAGTGATCCAGTTGTTCATCATAGTTAAATTTAACATTCTTGCAATTCTTGAAGTGATGACATATTTTTCTCCAGTAGTTTCTAAGTTTTTCTTTTTCTTTCTCTGGTGCTGGGTCTTGAATCCAGGGCCTCACACATGCAAGGCAAGAGCTTTATCACTGAGCTCTGTCAACAGCCGCCACAATAGTTTGTAAATATTCCATTGTTTACTTTGCAAAGCTATGCCCAAGCCTCTCATGCCAGCATGATTGCTTTTCTTTTCTTTCTTTCTTATTTTTTTTCTTTTTGGGTCACACCCAATGATGCTCAGGAGTTACTCTTAGCTCTTCGCTCAGGAATTGCTTCTAGCAATGCTCGGGACCATATATGGGATGCCGGGATTGAACCTGGGTCAGCCGCGAGCAAGGCAAACACCCTACCTGCTGTGCTATCGCTCTGGCCTCTTGCTTTTCTTTCTTAAGTAGCCCATTCTTTCTCATTGGAAGCTTGAAAGATTTTAGTTTTAAGTGGGTTTATCATGTTAGACACCAATAAACCCCATTAAGATGCAAAGGCTGGGACCATCTCCTGCAGAGACGGCTCTGGAAGTTTATGCAGCAGCTTTAGGAATATCGCGAGCAGCTTGCTTTTGTCTTTCGCTGGGTTTTCAACATGCCTTTCTGGCTCTTTCGACTATTCTGGAGATCTGTTATAGTGCTCCATGTTAAAGGGCAGTGGCAAACAACACAACACATTTTAGAACACTCAGAGTGACTGAGTAAAAAGCTAGTCACCAGGTCCTCCTTAGTTCAAACCAGTGTTTGAAGGCTCTCTGGAACACAGCACTTACATGGGGATGTGCACGGATGTCTATATCTCTTCAGTCTGATCTGATCTGTAGATTTCTCTATTCACAGAGAATGTGTTTTTCAACATTATTATTATATATTTAGGATTTTAGGCCACATCCAGAAATGCTTAGGATTCCTGGCTCTGTGCTCAGGGATCACTCCTGGCAGTGCTTAGGGAATCAAATGTCAAATGGATCTGGCTCAACTGTGTGCAAGGCAAGCATCCGATCTGCTATGTTATTGGTCCAGAACCATTCCTAGTTATTTTTATTAGAGTCATGTGGTTAACAGTCATTTCCATATTATTGTTTATACTTGCAACACTCCCCCATCCCCATCCCCACCCTGCCACCAGCCGTCCAAAGGGAACTTCTCTCCATTTGCTTAACCCACTTTTCCAGCCTCACCACTGTTCTTTTGGCAATATATCAGTGTTTGCCTGATTGGGGATTGTCTAAGATTTGCTTTGTTACCTTGAGCAAATCATCTGGTATTTGTCTTTTTCCTACAGACTCACTTCACTGAGCTTCACACCCTCCAATTTTTAATATATATTTTGAATTAACCTTCTTCTTGATCAGAAAAATTTCGCTTTCAGGATTCCTGTTTTTCCCAAATCTCTCCTCCAAGCACCTGTGTTTTCCCTCTTGGTATAGAAGTAATTTGCTGAGTATGTAGAAACCTCCTGTAGTCCACAACCTGAATAACGGAGAACACTTGCAGTTTGCTGAATTTTTAATTTAAAATTATTTCATTTTAATCCCCAAAGTTCCCCTTATGAATCTAACTGAATCTCCTTAAGTGCTTTTCCATTATTACTCAATTCTGCTGATAACTCTTTCAATGATAGTTGCCTGCTTGAAGTGGGCCCAGTGGTCACCCATGGACTGAAAGTTTACACCTCCATCTTTAAATTTGCTTGAGTTTCATCATTTCCTCATAAGGAAGTTCATTCATAAGGAAATGAATTCTATTTCCTTATATATGTTAGCATGATTTATCCTCATTCTTATAAGAGGACTCTTTTGCTTTTGTTTTTTAAAGAGGTGGGGAGGGCGGAGCGATAGCCCAGTGGGTAGGGCTTTTGCCTTGCACGCAGCCGGCCTATGCCGGCCTGGGTTTTATCCGCGGCATCCCATATGGTCCCCGAGCACTGCTAGGAATAATTCCTGAGTGCAGAGCCAGGAGTAACCCCTGAGCATTGCCGGGTGTGACCCCCTCAAAAAAAAAGCAAGAAAGAGGCCCCATTCACCCTCCCTGGAAGACATCTTTGAATGCAGCAGTTATGTGTACCTAGGTTGAGAAGTCAACATGATGAACGACCTAAAACCTGAGCTGTGCAGAAGGAAGAGAGCGGCATGGAATGCCTTCAAAGGCATCGAAGAAATAGCTAAAAGGACAAAGAACTTCCGGCTCCGGGCATTTCTCTTCGACTCCACAGTTCTCCCTGCATTAACATACGCCTCAGAGACCTGAGCCCTATGAAAGCAGGATGAGAATGCTATTCGGATCTCCCAGAGAGGAATCGAAAGAGCTATGCTTGGAATATCACGCCTCACTCAAGTGAGAGAAGGAATCCGGAGTTCTGACCTCCGTCGCTATTCCAGAATCAGGGACGCTGTCTCATTTGCCCAGGCATCAGAAATCAGATGGGTTGGACATGTAATGCGATTTGGAGACAACCGCTGGACTGGATCCCATTACCGACTGGATCCCACGGGATGTCAAAAGATCTCGTGGCCGCCCACCTGCAAGATGGTCAGACTTCCTTGTCAAGACCCTGAAGGAATGGTTTGAGGCTCTTCATATTCCTGAATCAACCAGATGCCATTGGGCTACATTGGCACGTGATAGGGTCCTATGGAAATGTTATTGGAGCCCGCTTGAGCAAATCGATGAATAACGGGATTCAAGTGATCAAGTGATCAAGTGAAAAAAAATAAAGAGGTGGGGGAAGAGTAAAATCTGTTACATTCTACCACCAGCAATTCAGAGCTAATCACAAACTATTCACATTGTTTCCCAACTCTCCTACCTCCAATGGTCACCTGAAAGAGACAAGTAAGTCTTTCTCAGAGAGCACAACTGTGAAAACTGGCCATTTCATGTCAATTTTTTTTTGTAGTCTAAAGAATAATGACTCAATTCTCTGAAACACTTGTAAATCATTCCTAGTCTATTAGGACACACCCTTCCTTCTAAAAAAAAGAAGGTTGTTTATTTAGGTGGTTAGTGTTTCGCAATTTATAGTGTTTTCCATGTGGGGGTCTTTGCAGTGCAGTTGGTAAACAGTTATCTGATGGGGTGTCAAAGGAGAGGAATCATTATTTTAATTTTCTATCAGGCCTTTGGGGATCTGTGAATGGAAAAACTGCTCTACAGAATCATGTTTCTGAAACATGTTGGTGGAAATGAGTTGGGCACCGTTTCTATGGATCAAGATAACTGGGGTCACTTTGGGAATGGTACAAATTCCATGCAATCCAGGTTGGAAGGAACAATTTTTAATTTTTGCTAAAAAAAACCAAGGATAAAATATAGGCCTTTCAAAGCTATAAGAGCAATTTTGCTCAATTCAAAGGAAATTGCTTTGGCAAAAGACCCAAAACTATCTCTGGACCAATTTGCCCACGATGATTTTTAACATGTCAAAAATGGAAAATTGGATTCAGAACCTTTGGAAAGTCTCCAAGCTGAGAGGTAACTTTTGAAAGAAGGTTAGAATGAGGTAACTATTATGACATTTAAATCCAGGACCTTCCAACCATCTTCTGAACTCATTGATCACGTAAACAAGTTTGTAATGTGAATTTCACTTTATGATATCATGGAGGTTAATAGTCTTGTCCAGTGTCAGTCTTTCTGAAAGGAAAAGAGTAAAGGGTCCATTTCTACTAGTAGCCTTGAATTTCTGTGTTGCCTTGAATCACTGTGACCTACTGACAATTATGTAAAACACTATTTATAGCCTAAAAGGGTAAGAATTAAGGACTTTTTTGGCAAGGATCATTGAATGTGGATCCAGTACTCTGAAATAACTGTGATTCCCAAGTGAAATCTCAGTATATGCTTGTCCTAAAAGGCCAGCATTTAGGGTTCCTGGACCCAGTTCCAACAAGAGTCTGTGGAGACTTCCTCAACATCAATAAGCAATTCTTGGACACAAGCAGAGTATCTGAAAATTCAACTCAACTCTGATGCTATTTATATGGTAATAGTGTCAATTTCATTAGGTAAGGGTTCAGTCTTCCTAAACCAACGTCCAATATTCAAGTGTCAGTTTTAAGCTCATGCTACCACTTGTACTGCTCACTATGGGGTCAGTCTCCCAAGAATGTCAGATAGCTTTTCTCAATATGCTCATATATGCCCCTCTAATAAGTATATCCTTGAGGGTAAGGATAGTAATGTCACTGTGGGCCTTGGGATGAACTATGGTCATTACAGAAGAATTCAGGCAATTTCAGTTAAGAGTGTGAAGACCCTAGAGGCTGAGGAGTGCTTACTCTGTCTCAGTCCTTTGCCATCTTCTTGATCCAAGAAGCAATATATGCTCTCCTTTTATCACCAGGAAGAATGCAGCTCGGCTGGAGTGACATCCAAATGTAAAGTTGATCTGAGAAACTCATTATTTTTAGTCTGAGTCAAGTAGAGGTAACCCTCTCCTTTTTTAATGACACCTAGTTCCCTTAAGATATAGTAACTCAGGTCTACCCTCTTTTGCAGTCATGCAGATTCTCCATTCTCAATGTTATTAAACTAAATTCTCTTTTGCTGACCTTATCTGGTGCTGTTTTGATTACTCATCTAGTGTGAGGAAGAAGCCAGAGGGTAGGAGATTTTTCTCTTTGCCCTGGTATTACTAAGGAGCTACAAATCAGACATTCCCACTCCCTCGTCAAGTTCAACAAATTTACAAGGGTGACTCACAGAAATCAGGAAGCATGATTTAAATATTCTAGCTATCTAGATATAGCCAAGGGAAGTGATCCAGAGGGTAAGGTGTGGAGCAGGGCATGGAGCTTCCATGCACTTTAAGTCACAGCATTGTACACACATTCACAAAAATGGAAGATTTCTAAAGTCCCTTCTTGGGACTTTTATTTACAGCTCACCACTCCAAAATAAGAGATTGAAACACTGACCTGCTGGTCGGTTGAACTTAACTGTAAGCCCCTCTCCTTTCCCTTGGAGTCTGGGGACAAAACTGGAATTTCCCACCTTCTATAGACTTGATTTGTTTCTTTGGGAGCCACCCCAACTATCCTTAGGTACTAACCCAAAGCATCTTTCATGAACACAGAACACTTGTGTAGCCCTCTCTACTCAGGAGATGATAAAGACTTTCAGAAGCCTAAGCCAGGAGCTATGAATGAAGACCAGATGATAATTGCTTACAGATCACAGCGTTGCAGGAAGCAACGTAATAGATGGAAAGTTATGGAGTCAGAAGAGGCTGTAGGGGCCGGAGCGATAGCATAGTGGGTAGAGTTTGTCTTGCATGCGGTCTATCTGGGTTCAATCCCGGCATCCTATATGGTCTGCCAGAAGTAATTTCTCAGTGCAGAGCCAGGAGTAACTGCTGAGCATTGCCAGATGTGACTCAAAAAGAAAAAAAAAGGCTGTAAAGTTAATGCAGTGGCAAGGGAATCCGAATTGTGTGGAGACTGTGGTATCCCTTGTATCATTTGTCTTCCGTTGTTCATCGATTTGCTTTCGAGTGGGTGCCAGTAACGTCTCTATTTGTTGGGAATGAGGTCCATTATTATTGTTTTTGGCATATAGAATACATCATGGGTAGCTTGCCAGGTTCTGCCATGGGTCTGGGTTCATACCAGGGGGCTCAGTCTTTTCCTGTTTCAGACCATCAACCATCCAGGGCCCATGGGGCAGAGCCCTGGGAATAGACGAGCCTGTCTCCCATCTGCCAGCTGCATATGCATCCAGACACTGCAGCCACACCTGCAACACCTTGAGGTGTAAGAGAGACTGTGGTATCAGGAAAAAGTCTACACTGCCATAAATACAGTTTCCTAGATTCCTAAAAAGCTGACCTGCTAAGGGTGTCACTGCCTTCTAACATGATGATCCACCAGGGTAAAATAGGCAGCTTTGCCCATTAACTCTGTGGGGCAGGGGAGACTTAGCTTCCCATCCTTGTGCCACAGAGCCAGACTTGGTTTCTAGTCCTACCCATCACCAGGCGCAAACAATGAATATTCCAGCCCACAGCCACCCTCCAGCCTGTGCAGGACGTCTCCTCTGACTCTGGATTACCGAATCCATCATATCATAGAGCAGGCTAAGGAGTCAGGCTGCCTTGGATTTGTTCCGGCACTCTAGTACTGTTCTAGCAAACCCCTTTGGGCTAACAGAGCAACTATGCATCCGATCATCGTGTGCTGAGAGATGGGGATTGAGTGTCCCAGCCTTTCATTTCTGTTCTCAACAAGAGGTCCCATGCTCTCTTTTCTCCATGGAGGTTGGCTACTTGGTCTCTTCCGGTACCTGCAAGGGCAGGAGAAGCGTTGAGGTGGCAGGTGGCTGCAGTGTGCACCAGGAATTCCATGCAGTGAGCTGCGTGGCAGCCCCAGACAGCAAGTCCTCAAGACAGAAGGGGACTGCTCTCATCTGTCTTCAGAGCTGTGTTCAGCAGAGCTGCAAATGCCCTGTGAGGACCAAGGTTGGCTGTGAATCTGCCAGGCTGGGAATGGGAATTTTAGTATTGAGGAAGACCCTTCAACAGGCTTCCAAGCATGGGGTGCACTCAGTGACCCAGTGGAGTCACGTGTCCCCACCTGTTTCCAGGAGGGAGAGAATAGTTGCCACAGTAAAGTAGGAGAGACATTCCAAAGAGAGGAGAGCTATGTGGGGGAGAGGGGACTGTTCCCAGCAGTGCTCAGGGGCAGGAGTCACTTTCAAGTTGCTTCTGGGTTTTGTTTTTTGTTTTGGATTCTAAGTACACTTGGCAGTGCTCAGGACTTACCCTTGATGGGGCTCAGGGAACAGTATGCTCTGCGGGGATGGAATTCAGGGTGGCTGTATGCAAGGCAAAGACCCTACCCACTGTACTTTCTCTCTGGATCCCAGGATCCGATGACTTAATGCTCCAGATGGCAATGCAGTACAGCTTGGGGCCCTAAGGTCGGGTCAGGGTGTGCATTGATAGGTTGAATTCAAGTATCATGGCTACCAGGGGTATGCTCTAGTTATCTCCCTGGCCCCAGACTTTATAGTATAAATGAGAAGACTTGAGTTACCGGAAATAATCATTAAAGAGCTGAGTTCTTATAAAATCAGTCCCAGGCAATTGTCCTTCCCAGTTAATGTTCATGTATATCCCCAAAACTTCAGCTATGTCTTGACCCATCTCTCACAATTGGTGATTCTGCATAGACAATCCATTTAAGGGCAAGTCAGTAGTTTGTAAAGTGATATTCCAAAGATGTGGGATTTTTATGAAGATGGTCAAGTGAGGTTGGCAGATGGCCAGCACCTAGTGTAGGTCAGTGGACTCCTGAACAGGTAGATTCTGCCTACAGAAGGGATTGGAATAGCAATGAGTTATCAAAAGATACACTTGGGAAGGTCCATGAAGTTCTAGAGTGTTTTGTGTTTTTTTTTTTTTTTGTTTTTGCAGGCATGCATTTATCAGAATCATTGTTTTGAAATTCAAAAATTCAAATGGGAAGTGAAGAATGTGGTTGGTTGTTCTGGAAAAACAATGCCACTAAAAGCAATTAATGTTTACTTCCTTCTTGGTTTATTCCTAAAAGGCAGGTTGTCATGGCAATGATACATATAAGAACTAATTTCAGTTTGGAGATACAAGCCCAGCTAAACCTTTTTATTATTTTCAGAAAAACATTAGTTTCCATTTTATTCTTTTTGTGTGTCTTAGGGGAGGCACTCCTGGCTCTGTGTTCCGAGATCACCCCTGGTGGAGCTCAGGGGGCCCTTTGGAGTGTCAGGGATTGAGCCAGCATCAGCTGCGTGCAAGCCAAACACACAGTTCCTCCAGTTTATTATTATTATTATTATTATTATTATTATTATTATTTTGCTTTTTGGGTCATACCCAGCAATGCTCAGGGGTTACTCCTGGCTCTGCACTCAGGAATTACTCCTCGCAGTCCTCAGGGACCATATGGGATGCCGGGGATCAAACCTGGGATGACCGTATGCAAGGCAAATGCCCTACCCACTGTGCTATTGCCCCAGTCCCTCCAGCTTATTCTTCAGTGACTCTTTCCATGGTTAATTCTCTTCAGACAATTGTGTTCCAGTGATACAATTTTCTGTGATGCATATAATACATGATGTATAATGACACACAATTAGGAACATTTAAATGCCAGGGTTGAATTATACTTTCTATATTACTCTTTCAATTAGCTTCACAGACCGGTAATCAGCACATCCAAATTATGAGAGTGTTCAGATAAGTACCATTTGTAAGTCTCTAGATTTTGTTCCTTGTTTTCTAAGACTGTACATGAACACATGAGCCAGCAGGGATTACCAGTAGAAGCACACAAATCTCCTCCAATCTGCAGTACTCCAAAATGCTTTGCCACTAATTAGCATGACCTTTCACACATTTTCCTTCTTTGCTGGGCCTCAGTTTTCACCTCCATAAAGTGAGGAGGGTAAAATAGATCAGGCGTCATCCCTGTTTGGACATTGAGGGATTTTCAGTCTGTGTCCATCTGACTTGGGGGCCACTCCTGATGGTGGTCTGGAGTTACTCCAAATGCACAGCTCAGAGGCTGCTACTGGTGGTGTTTGGGGCAGAGGCGGGGAGCCATGCAGTGCTGGACAGTGAACCCTGGAACTACAGCATTTAAAGCATGTGATATGGTGTATTGAGTCATCTCCTTGCCTTGTATTTTTTAAATTATTTTATTATACCACCTCTAGATATACAATTACAAGATGTTCATGTTTGAGTTTTGGTTCTGCAGTGTTCCAATATCCATCCCTCCACCTGTGTCCATTTCCCATCACCAATGTCTCCACTTCCCTCCCCCTTCCCACACCCTGCCTACATGACAGGCTCTTTATCTCCTTTCTTTCTCTCTCTCACTCCTCTCTCTCTCTTTCCTTCTTGCTTCCCTTTCTTACACATTGTGGATTGTAATATATTCTAGGACATGATTGGTTCCACTAGTTTGATGTACCACTAGTTTGACTCGGGAGAGCCAGATGGCAGCTCTCCGCGGTGCATCTGAATCTCTGTATGATATGGCCAGTAGCCCTGAGGTAGTTCATGGGTGGGGCCACCAGGTCTCCTGGATGAGTCAGAGAGGGGAAGGGGGACCCCAGCTCCATCTCACGAATGCCCAGTGACTTCTGCCTCCAAGAACCACCTACCTGGGCTTGAACTCGGTTGCTCTGTTAATCTGGTCTTGAGATCAGCATCTCTCCTGTGTGGGCTCTGATGTGCTGTGGTGTCTAGACCTCGAAAATGGTGGCTTTTATGGTGAACGAGTCTCATCCAGCTGCTTCCGAGGCCCCACAGAGGTGATGGGCCAACACCCAAAACCCATCTTTCCTCTTGGGAGTCTCATGGTCAGCTGAGCTAGGGGAGAGCTAGATGGCAGCTCTCCCCAGTGCGTCTGAGTCTCTGTATGATATTGCCTTGTATTTTCATTGTAAAGCTGAGAGTATCCCTCTCTAGACCGATGGAGTCTCTGTGGTCTGTGCTGTGAAGCATTCAAATACTCCAGATGATTCTAACCCAGCTATGGTGGGGATTGGGGACCCAGGGGCAGCCGATGGTTTATTCCACCTTTATTGTTATTTCATTATCTTAGAGCTTGTATTCCTTGAGAGCTGGAGAGGTGCAGAGGAAGTATTTATGGAGCCTGATTGGGGTTGAAGCCTTTGTCATAAATAACTTTCTGATAAACAGTGAGGAGGCTAAAATAGTAGTTTTGTTTTTATTTTTGTGGGAGGGGACACACAGCATTACTGTTTTTCTGTCACATTTTTGTGAACACAGAATTCTCACTTCACACAGATCCATGTTCCAGTGAAACAGGATGCTGCCACCTTGCCACAGAAATGTCCTACACGACTGTGAATAAATGAGGTGGCAGACAGAGAGGGAATAGAAGTGGCAACAAGAAGGATGGAAATAGTCTTTGGACTTTTCCTGGCCATCACTGAGGGCCTTGGGGCTCTAGGCAGACTAATTCCTCTGGGTTAACAGAAACTGATGGATGAATTTCTGGGTGTGGACAAGCAGGCCATCATGGTCAGATCTGATGCCTCGTCACTGGCCGGTTTGGGGAGGTGTCTGTGTTTGCACAGCAGATACGGCAGCCAGTTCAGCTGAGGTCCTGGTGCTGCACGCCCATCATTTTCTCCCCTCTCCAGAAATGAGGCTATTTTGACATCACTTAGAGAAGTAATTCAGAGAAGATAGATTCCAGCAGCTTCTATCTAGAACTATTGTTCTGTTCTATCACAGACTGACCAGTGCTCAAGCCCCCTCTTGACCAGCTTGGGCTATGCCTCTCCTATGCCCCCTCTGCTGAGGTCCTTGGACCTTGTCAGCCATCTCAGCCCACTTTCAGCAAGATTCTAACCCCTTTCTTTATATATATCTGATCATCTTTATTTCATCAAATTCCTCATCCTTCTCCCTTAATATCTTATGGCCCTGGTCTGTCTTTAACAAGGTCCTATTGGTTCAGTTTAGCTAAATGCCACTGTATCCTTGAGGTCTCCTCTGAGTTATATTTTCTCCAAGACCCACTTTTCTGTTTGGGATGATATATTCCCACTCATCTTCCCTGTATTTGGAGCAGAGCCTGATCTGTACCCCCTGCTGTGCCAGAGGGGATCCTTCCTGTCACAGTCCCAACCAAAGTCTTTCTGACAAGTGTTCAACAAGTGTGTGGGTCCCTGGAAAGGAACAGCATGGTCCTGCCCTGCCCAACCTGCCAACATCCCTCGGGATGTTTACAAGTTCCAAGTTTGGGGAGAAAAAAAATACCCCCCCATAATTTAATAAATGTCTGGCAATACCAACAGTTTTCTTTCCTGGATAACTTATTGATTTTTGTTGTTTTTACTGGAACACACCTGGTGCTACTTAGGGCTTACTCCTGACTCTGCTCTTATGGATCACTCCTGGCCTTATGGGATGCTGGGGACCAAAACCAGGTCAGTTGCATGCATGGTAGGCACTGCTCTGGCCCCTTGGCTTATATTTTTAGATCCTTCAGAATGCTGTTGGACTGCAGATCTTTCTAAAATGAGAACGAAAGAGAGAGAAAGAACAGAAAACCCCCCATATTTTGACATCTTATTTTAGGGGTGTTTAGCGATAGTCCAGCATCAGGGCATTTGGCTTGCATGGGCTGACCTGGGTTCGATCCCGGCATCCCATATGGTCCTTTAGCACTGCAAGGAGTAATTCCTGAGTGCAGAGCCAGGAGTAACCCCCTGAGAATGGCAGGGTGTGACCCAAAAAAGCAAAATCAATCAACTAATCACTCACTCAATCAAATCTCTGAGAGTGAGAAATCAAATCTCAGGGCAGCTGGAGCTGCATAGCCAATGAGGCAGCAACTGCTTTCCTGTTTTGTTGCAACTTGGTATGAATAGAAATGATGCAAGTTCTCTAAATCTTTTGGAGACAAAGTGGCCTGGTATTTCTCTTCCCTTCTGCCATGGCACAGGCTATGTTCACAATTGGAGATAGTCAGGTTTGACCACACACAGAGGATGGAGCCCTGAGAGAAGGCACCAACAATAAAGGGACAGAACCCATGGTTTTGGACAACCCCAGAGAAGATGTACCTGATAAATCCCAGAGCTGTGGTCTGTTCATCAAAGAAGAAATAAACTTACTTAAAAAAAATTGCAAGCCACAATGTGTAATAGAAGGGAGAGAGAGAGACAGACAGACAGACAGACAGAGAAGAGATAAAGAACCTGCCATAGAGGCAGGCTAGGGGAGGGGTGAGGAATTGGGGATGTTGCTGGTGGGAAACGGGCACTGGTGGAGGGATGGATGCCAGAACACTGTATGACCGAAACCTAGACATGAACATCTTTGTAATTGTATATCTCATGGTAGTATAATAAAATATTTTAAAAAAACATAAATATATCAGGTGGTCTTACCAAAAGTGGAAATTACCGCAAAGGTGAGGGAGTCAGAGGTTAGCGTCAGGGCATTTGCTAATGCCTGAGAAGGGAACATGTGTGAATAAATGTCGAAAGGGCTAATACCAACATAGAACTGAGCATTAAATACAGGCAAAAAAAATGCACATGATGGCTTCCAAGTGTATGTAGTGCAACCCACAATGTGTAGGAGAAGGAAGGGAGAGAGAAGGAGAAAGAAAAGAGATAAAGAACCTGCCATTTAGTCAGGCTATAGGAGGAGAG